>JAQPZY010001512.1:1312500-1490000 GCA_029931535.1 Margaritifera margaritifera | reverse complement strand
TTCAGCTGATATGTAATGATACATAAGTCATCTGAACAAGTGCGTTGATCGAGAAATATGATACAATATTTGCATTCCTGATTTGACACTATGACACGCAGGTTTCTAGTTTTACCGACTCATGGTTATATGAGGAAGAACCTGATGACTTTTATAACTACTGAACAGCAGCAGTAGTTATGCGTAGTGTTAAGTACAAACAGATTCTACACAAATTATAACACGAACTGCAACTTTAATGGAACAATACAATTTCGTGGAAACTATGCCCTAATTAGGCCAAACTTTAAACTCAATGGAAGAGAACACTGTATGGAAATAGACCAATACTATGTTTGACTTGAATCAGCCATCATTTTGAGCATTTTAGTATCCATGAACTGCGCGCGTTTTAATTTTTTTTTAGTTATGTTGCTTTGGCAGTTTCGATTGAGAAAAACAAATTGTAATAAGATATGTCAAGAAAATCTTACATTTGTACTTAGTCTACTAAATTTGCAAACTAGCAGATGTGTGAACTCGCTGACAAGTCAAACAATGCTGTTTCCTATCCGTCTGAAGGGAAGGGGAGTCTATTAGGATAAATACAATAATAACATCAAACAAACTCGCTGAAAAATGCGCAAAGATATGTTGACAAAATCGAGTTAATATTAAATAACAGCACGTTTTTCATCAGTGAGTAACAGCTTATAGAAACTTGTCTCTCTCCTAATATCTCTATTTGTACATGCCACACTATGTCACTCAGCTAACATATTAACCTTTTTGTCTTGCATCAGAGGATATGATGTCTATAGAAATGTTGCAATTTTGTTTCCGTTTAATCTACATGCAAGCTACTATTTACTTTTTTAGTACTTTTTCCTCGTATATCAAATACATTGACTGAGTGTAATAACATGAATTGAATTGAACTACAACATGATACTGAGTACTCTGAGTGTAATAACATGAATTGAATTGAACTACAACATGATACCTGAGTACTCTGAGTGTAATAACATGAACTGAATTGAACTACAACATGATACCTGAGTACTCTGAGTGTAATAACATGAATTGAATTGAACTACAACATGATACCTGAGCACTCTGAGTGTAATAACATGAATTGAATTGAATTACAACATGATACCTGAGTACTCTGAGTGCAATAACATGAATTGAATTGAACTACAACATGATACCTGAGCACTCTGAGTGTAATAACATGAATTGAATTGAACTACAACATGATACCTGAGTACTCTGTGGGCCATAAAGGTTTGAACAAATTATCTCCACTTTTGTAATTAGAAATAATGGCTGACTGCCATCCTCGAGGATAACAGTTGGAAAAAAGAAGCGTGGACACCTTGGACACCAGAGTAGAAATCTGCCCGCCCCCCCCCCCCCAAAAAAAAAAAAAAGAAAAAAAAAAAAGAAAAGAAAATGTATTTGTACATGTACATGTTTACAATGTATTGATTAAATGGAGAGCACATGCATCAGACATGAACGTATTTCAAAACTAACACAGATTTTGATGATATACAAAATACTATTCTTTTCTTTGTCATTGTAAGGGCACAGCCATGAATTTTGTTGGAGTCAACGTTACGACGAAATTTGTATTCATGTATATCGTGTTGTGGGCCAAGGAGGACATATTAGATGCCTTGTGAAATAAATATTTCCTATTTGGAATGGATAAGCTAAAACTGAAGGATTTAAACTTGTGGTCATATTTTGTTATTCGGATTTTTTCCTTTACAAATATGTCAGGATGTTTCAAAGACCACCCCATTAGTATTTGTGTCAGTTCTGTTAAAACAAAAATAATATGGCTAAGTATAACTATTAACGCATAAATGTTCTATTATGTCATTATCATTTGTGCATTTTAAATACGACATTATTTATCCTCTCAATCGACCATATGCAACGGTGGGTATTTTCTATTTATCGACTCAGGAAAAACAGAGAAAATATATGCATATTAAAAATAAATCTGTTAACAAAAATCTTCTGATGATATGCCCATGCGTGATAATAGACCCATCTCCCCTTTTACATAACCCTTTATATTTGGTTCTGTATATATCTATGTCAGACGAAAATCAACCTCTTATCATGCAAAACAGTTTATGGTGCTTCGCTCTCTGCAGCTTCTTATAAGACAAATAAAATATAATGAAATAATTGTAGTCTCAAATATAAATTATTTTTTTAAAACAATAATCCGCATTATTTATAATCAGTAAAAATGTAATAAATTTCTTGTCTTATCACCCGTTCATCTTTTTATAAAGGAAAACTAAACCTGAAAGCAATAGATTCTCTGTGAGAGGACTTTATTGAGCATATTATAGAGGTATCATTATTATTATTATTATTATTATTCAGTACATACTATTTTGTATTTCTAGGAATGTACCGACGATCCTGTAACAAAGTCATTATGAAAATAAATTTCCATCTTAGCATGAAAATTTTTCAGGAATTAAAACCTCTAAATTGACATTAGTGCAGGACCAATTACAATGGAATTACATTATTAGTAAAATGACATTAGTACAGGACCAATTACAATGGAATGGCAATGTAGATTTACATATTTTAAGCATGTAAATACAATCTATCATGAGAGATGTGAATGCATGGATTTGAACGAAGACAATTTTGTTTTAAAACATCTCCCTTTTAGCCATGACCCAAGGGAAACATCCAACAGCCATGACTAAGCTATTCTCATTCACATGGTATTTCTTTCCTCATTACTTCTGCTGCAATGTTTGTGTTGAGAGAATAAGAGATATTCCTGTGATATAAAGTTTTATGAATATGACCGCCTAGCCTGTCCTGAAAAGTATGTTGTGAGAAGGAGAAGAAACAGTAATGTCCCTCTCCCACACAATAACTAACACTGTACTACTTCTCTGTAATTCTGCCTATTAGTAATTAAAAAGAAAACAATGAAGGAATATGATGTCATAAAGGGAATCCCAAAGAGATTCTATTAAACAATCACTTGCAGGTTTTAGTTGACTCATAACTTGATAGACATATATACTCTAAAGAAGAATTAATACATAACGTTTGAAATAAAATAGTTTCCTATTTATTAACTTTCTCTAAATCAGGTTCCCATGCCTCTGAATATGTCCAATTTGGTCTGATTTGTTAATTCGTCATAACGAGGGGAATGAGTGCAATCCACCTTAAAATCAACATTATCTCTCCTTTCAACCCCCATCCCAACAAGAAAGAAAGGTTGTCTTACACCTTTTGTTGTCTGTGTTTTGGAAACATTGTGCGTGCGTGTGTGTGTGTGTGTATGTGTGTGTGTGTGAGAGAGAGAGAGAGAGAGAGAGAGAGAGAGAGAGAGAGAGAGAGAGAGAGAGAGAGAGAGAGAGAGAGAACACTGATGTCTAGTGTATTATATGTCCGGACTTGACAGTGATCCAAGTATGACGACTCTGAATATATATATATATATATATATATATATATATATATATATATAACGTTTGTAAGTAGGCACCGTTTTGCATAATTTAGCAAATTTATTGGCGAAAGAAATCCTCGATTTATGAATTGCATCCATGAACTGTTGATCGCAGTCTCGTGATAATGTGATTTTCTAACCTGTAAGACAGAACCCTGGACACAGTTCTAATCAGTGTTGGATTATCCAATGGGCAGACTTAGCACGTGCTTAGGGCACCAGCAAAGCAGGGACACCCCCCCCCAAAAAAAAAAAAAAAGAAGAGAAATTACGGTTTAGTATTGTTTTTATTTTGAATTACATATGGGGGAGCACCATAATCTTTTCAGTGCTTAGGGCCTCTAAAGGTCTTAATCCGGCCCGTGTTCCAATATATTGTGTTAGGTAAAAACATATATTGCTCCGCATTCTCATAGATTTAAATTATTTGTCTCTGCTCATACAACTGAACTGAATCTTGGAAGAAAAGATCTAATGTATTAAACTGATTAATACCTGCATCAAATACGCACCGGTTTCTTGTAAGGCATTTCGTATTCTTTACAATGAAGAGTAGTCTCAAAAAGGCCGCATATACCTTTAACAAATTCGCTAAGCTCGATCTTTACTGAGAATAAATTAAAAAGGAACGCCTTAGGATAAAAATCTCAGCTGAGCTGAACATTTAGTTTGAGCTTGAATTTGAACTTGAGCTTGAGAAAAGTTTGGAGAAACCATGTCATCTTCTACATATGCAGGTCTTACCAATCTTTGACCTCGAATTTCTTTTGAACCCATAATTTGAATATATATATTTAAAAAAAGGATTGACTTCTATTGTACCTTTATCTAACATTGCACCAATTTTATTTATCTTCAGTTCTTCAGATCCTCCTTGTAGATCCACCTTGTATTGTACTTTCAGCTAAACGAGATTCTTGATTGTTACTCTGTGATATTTGTATTTTATTTTCATCTGTGTAACAAAAATATAATGAGTTATCATCAATTCTACAAATCGTTTCTAATGAAAATCATATTGTTCTTCATTTTTAACCACTTTTAGTTCCATTTTTAAACTGACTGATTAGTTATTGAATATTATGTGGCTGGGGTCCATCTTATTGTTCCCATAACAGATAAAAAATATATCAACTTGTATTTGGTCCTCTATTTTGCTACTTATAATCATAACTATCTTCATCGAAAACAGGATTCTCAAATGTCTGATCAAATGTTCTACAACACCTTTTGACATTTTTACGCTACTTCAATAAATCAAAACCAAATCTAAGTTACCCTTGCAAAATAGTAGTAGTAGAAGTAGTAAAAGTAGTACAGAACAACCTGTTTTGAATGTCCATTGCTATTAAAGACCACCTGTAATGACAGCCCAGATACTCAATGCAGAAACTAATGTTAATATAGAGAAACGACCTCCAATGAAAGAGCAGTCAACAGCCTTGAGACCATGTTTCCTTCACAAAAGGGCCACTAGCCTTAAGACCATGTTTCCTTCACAAAAATGGCCACCAGCC
This sequence comes from Margaritifera margaritifera, assembly GCA_029931535.1. NCBI lineage: Eukaryota > Metazoa > Mollusca > Bivalvia > Unionida > Margaritiferidae > Margaritifera > Margaritifera margaritifera. Next base: position 1,484,993 of record JAQPZY010001512.1, on the reverse strand, counting down.
TTAAGACCATGTTTCCTTCACAAAAGGGGACACCAGCCTTAAGACCATGTTTCCTTCACAAAAAGGACCACCAGCATTAAGACCATGTTTCCTTCACAAAAAGGGCCACCAGCCTTAAGACCATGTTTCCTTCATAAAAGGGGCCACCAGCCATGAGACTATGTTTGCTTCAAAAAGGGACCACCACCCTTGAGACCATGTTTCCGTCACAAAAGGGGTGGTCTCCCCAAACAGGTGATGTCTAATGTAGTACTAATGGTAGTAGGGGTAGTAATAGTAATATAAATTATGTTCTCAGGGAACCATTGTGGCTAACTGGTTATCGAACTGGACCCACAGTCAGTGGGTCGCAGGTTTGAATCCTGCATGCTCAGAACTGATGGGATCAATTACCATGGTGTGTCTCAAGGCAAAGTACTTTGGTCGCATTGGTAGTTGGAGGTGGAAATGCATGTACATCCATGGGACGAATGGATGAAGGATAAAATGGTCTTCTAACATGAGGATAGCATAAGTGACGGTCATGTAACTCTTGATGACAACAAACAGATAAAAAAAAAGAATAACTTTTTCTTACTGAGACGAAATCGGGGCAAATCCAGTGAAACGCTAAACCCACTTCCACGAGGAGGCTGTGCTGGAGTCAATTAGGCCAGTTATCATCAGGATTGCAGCCACTGGACCCACCAGATTCAATTTTTGTCTCCGCAAAGCTAGATCATGTAGATCAAAACTTAAGAAGGTTAACTGTGGATGCCAGCCAACAGCATCTAATATATCTTGGATAGAAACATTATGGTCGAAAGCATGGCGTGCAGAGATCGCTCTAATCTCATCCACTGAAATCTGCATTGGTCAAATCTGATCTCTTGAGATCTCAAAATATACTGAACATATTGCCCACTTCAACCACGATGTTAAGGCTTGATGGGCTATAACCTCTTTCCCGGCCTTCACTGGAATAAAGAGACATCGGGCCTCACAGCCCTTTTATGTTCACTTCAAGTAGTACTTCAGAGCACGGACTGGGTCTTGCATCGTCAACTCTCGACGTAGCGATCGAGAAGAGATAGCGTATGACGACTCTTTGACTGCCAGCTGACAACAACTTATTCTTAGCTATGAAGTCCGGTCACATCATTAGGACCACAGAACCATTCATCTGGAGATTGTTGGGTCAATTCAAATGGCATGCAACTTGCTCACCCTGTATGACAAAGCAAGAGCTATCACAAAACATGAACGGGACAAATAACTTATAACTTCCCTATTATATCTTTATAAACAAAGTAAAACTCCTATTACCAGATAATTTTCCTACCTCCGTTTAGAATGGCCAGCACCCATTTATCAACTCGCCACTCAGATTAGGGTGTATAAGAAGTGGTATAAAAAAGAATTTAAATCCTATACAAAAAAAACTAACTTCCCTATCTCCCCTACAACTTCCCTATCTCCCCTACAACTTCCCTATCTCCCCTACAACTTCCCTATTAACCTCTTATAAACAAAGTAAAACTCATATCCCACTATCCCGTTATAAATAACACTACCACTCCCTACCACCCTTATAATTCCTATCATCCTCCCCAACAGATTGAATTTTTTATTTCAATCGGGGAGACAAATTTACCAATCTTACTGCCCCCCCCCCCCCCGGTTGTATTTTTGCATAAGTCTTGCATATTTTTCATTCATCAATTTCTGAAGACCAGTGTTATATTGATAAATTATCCAATGAAGACAGTGTGCCAAAACTTACATTGTTACAATTCTGTCTGCCCTACCATGCTGTAAATTTTGTTTACTCAATGCACGGCTTGAAATTGCGTATGTTGGCTCATTCGCTGGCAGCACAGTTTACTACAAAACCTATTCAATGTTTAGTGCCTGTCCTCTAACTGAAATGCCCTATTTTGTTTTGCTTGATAAATAAATTGCCATTAAAGAACATCAAAGTGGTGCATCTTAACATGAGTGTGTGTCTGAGTACGCGCGCGAAAGACAGAGAAAGAGGGAGAGAGAAAGACTTTAACATTGATCGGGTCGGTGTATGCAGAGAAAGACTTCATTATAAATTATGTGTGTGTGAAACACTGAGATAGAGAACCTTTATTATACAGTGTGTGGTGGGGGGGGGGGAGGTGATGGGGTGGGGGTGTAAACAACTTATTCATACTTTTTTTAAAATCAAGAGACACGGATACTTACTTTTTGCGTATAGTTTCCCGCGAATAAGAGTTACAATGAAATTTCAAGAGCACATCACAAACAAATCCCATCCAAAATAAGCCAATACATGTTCTAACAGGAATCTGATCTTTGTAAAATCGCACATGATTGAATTACATCAACACTATAATCCATCTTTGCCAAGCGTAGATGAAATGTTCTTGCTAAAATCCAATATTTTACTGCCACTTGGTTGTTTTTCCAAAATATAATCCAGTGTCAACCACATATTTAATTCATGATTTTGTTGTCTTCTTACGATATACTAGTAGCTAGTTTTTTGGTAAACTGACTTCAGTTACGTAAGGCACAGACTGAATATTTTTCGCGAATTGTAACTCTTATTCACGGGAAACTATACGCAAAAAATAAGTATCCGTATATCTTGATTTATACAAATAAAAGTATGCTACAGTTTTGTCAGCCTACTATTGACCGTAATATTGGCTACGATTTGGGGTGTGTCAAAAATTACATTGTTAGAATTCTGCCTACTCTACTATTGACTGTAAATTTGGTTCACTCAACGCAGGGTTTGAAAATAACCTGGCAGATGAGTGGGTGCTGGTCACTCCAAACGGCGTGTTGAACAGAAAGGTCAGTTTTAACATAGCATTTCCCCTTGTGGCTACAAAGCCTCTCTCTCTCTCTCTCTCTCTCTCTCTCTCTCTCTCTCTCTCTCTCTCTCTCTCTCTCTCTCTCTCTGATACACACCCATATTACGATACACCACTTCGATGTCCTTTTATGCCAATATATTTATCAAGCAAAACAAAATAGGACAGCCACTTTGTTTTAGCAAAATGTGCTGCCAGTGAATTGGTTCAAATGGAAAATCGCTCTCGATAAACAGACAAGCATATTGCACCGTTACATTTCCAGTCACACTCACCGCACATGATAAACCTACGACGTAATATTCATTTCCGTTAGAGTGCAGACAAACTTCAAGCTATTACATTTCCCGTCAAAATAGATCCAGACATTGTCATATTTCTAACCAAACAGGCCCCTCATGTGAAACCCTATATACCAATTTTTAGACATTACATCACGACGCTATAAACCCACAAAATGGCGACCTAGTGTTAAATTTTCGTTAGACCTTATAATCCGCAGACGCTGTTTCACATAGGGCGTCCCGTTAGAGGCTAAAGTACCCCGCATAAGCTGACGTCAGTCAGTTTACAAACAAACAAAAAAAGAAAATAAGTACTGGTAAATCGTAGATTTGTGAGAATTTGAAGAAAAAAAAAATAGCCAGCCTTATACAAAAACACTGCTAGGAGGACGCTAAAACTTGGATTCCTATTTTTCTTTAAGTAGGGATAATGTATTGACACCCACAGACACGTTTCTGATTAAATTATTACAACATGACCAGAAATCTTAGCACGTCAAAATTCAGGTTTAACAATGCCGCAAAAGTTGCTGCCAGGTTATTTTCAAACCGTGCGTTGAGTGAACCAAATTTACAGTCAATAGTAGAGTAGGCAGAATTCTAACAATGTAATTTTTTACACACCCCAAATCGTAGCCAATATTACTGTCAATGATAGGCTGACAAAATTGTAGCAATGTAATTTTTGGCACACGACAAATAGTACTTTTTTATTTGAAAATGTTGCAATAAAACACTGGTCTTTAGAAACTGATAAATGAAATATTTGTCAACCTTTTGCAAAAAACACGACAGACTGACAGTTAAGCTAGCAATATTTTTTTTAAAAATCTACTTTATGTAACATATGTAGCATTTTTATTGAGTGCATTCAATTTCCATTAGACCTCATACAGACCCACGCATTATAAACCTACGACGTTATACTCAATTTCTTTAGAGGACAGACAATCTCACATTTCCCGCCAAAAATAGATCTATATATTGTTAAATTTACAACCAGACAGACTCATGCTATAAAAACTAATAGACCCAGTTTTCAATTTTACATCTTATCCCTATACATTCAACATGGCTGCCTAATATTAAATTCCCGTAGACACCCATAATCTTTTTTACCTTGTTTAACACGGAAGTCCCATACACACCTCAAGTGTCCCGCTATACTACTTATCAACTTTCAAGATATACTATTCTTATTTTCGTTTTGCAGCCATAAGTATGCCTACTAACCTAAAATCACAGGTTAATATTTTATTGTTTACAAACACTGTATAGGCAAGTAAATGAACACAGTCCAAGTCAGACATATTTGTTTCAGTCGAACATAATACGTCACGGTTGTTATGGAAAACAAAATATTAAATCTGGACGATTTAATTTTAATAAAAAGTTCACATGCATTCAAGCTTAAATCTTGAGTAGTTCTTTTGTAAAATATCTAGATAAATAAACTGGATAAATATACCATGCGCATATTACATTATTTCCTACTAACATATTTAACAATCATTCATATTTATTAAAATATATTTGTTTATTTACTGCACATTTTTTATCGTATTAAAATAAGAAACATAGCAAGAGCGTCTTTTGAGCACATTCATTTTCTAATATTATTTTCATTTCTCTCCTAGGTATTCTTTCATTCTTCCATTCTTCCTTCCCGTTCTTGTTTGCTTAGTTCCTTCTTTGATCAGAAAAAAAAATCTTCATAAGAACATATCTCTTTTTTATTGCTGGAATTTGTTATGTGCACTCCTTTGGTAGATGTTGGTAGCTAACAGAGAGTAGAATAATTATACAACCGAAACCCACTCGGTTGTTAAATCTTTAGCAATTGTATCGTACACTGTAGTTGGTAGAAAATGTACGAAAGGCGCTAGAAAGTGTGCGAGATTTACGACTCATGAAATATGTCGCACACTAAATCATCGCCCCGCTCTTTCTCCAAAAAAAAAAAAAAAAAGGAATTAATATAAGGATCTTCAAGGAGTTGTAGACATAGAGCAAGAAATATATACTTGCAGAAATTCTTTCTTTTGAAAAAATTCTGACTTATGAAAACAAAGAATGGGAGCACAATTATTTACTTACTGACAAGTGCGCTGTAATGACATCAATCTCTCACACGCATACAATTAATCTCTCGTTCTGCCTGTCTGTTTTTTTTTCTCTCTCGTTCGTGTTGTGACGGTTCTTTCATCTGTACTTTACCTCTCACTTTCCCTCTCCATCTACATGTAGGTAAGCACAACTCCTACTTTCTCTCTCCATCTACATGTAGGTATGCACAACTCCTACTTTCTCTCTCCATCTACATGTAGGTATGCACAACTCCTAATTTCTCTCTCCATCTACATGTAGGTATGCACAACTCCTACTCTCTCTCTCTCTCCATCTACATGTAGGTATGCACAACTCCTACTTGAAATTCCGTCTTCGCTGCATGTCTGGCTGGTCGCCTCTCTACCCCTACAGATATTTTAATCTCGTCCACAAATTAGCTAATCAGTGTAAATACTACAATAGACAGGAGGTGTAATACTGAGGAATTCAATAATTGAATACACAGTGTGATGGTAATATACATGAATTATTTGCTAAGATAAACAAAGCATGTTAACTTCAACGCAGTTAAGAGTCACAGATATTACTTTGAATCTAGTAATACAAGATCTTGAAGTTCCAAGCCTCAATCACTCTCCCTGACAATAACTGTAGGCAGGTATAAGTCATCCATGGCAAACTGTGCCTCCCTCTTCACATCACTCGAACACAAAACAAAAACACATACAAGCGACACTAACAAAAAGTAACTTGCACAATATTCATTTGTTGACAGGAGTTGTAGACATACACAAAGTCAAAATATCTAATTCAGCAGATTGTTTGATGTTTGTTATGAATTTTTGTATATCCTTTAAAAAGTACAGAAAGTGTTCTCGAAGACACGTTATTAAAAATGAAAAGCCAATATATTCTTATTTAGATATGATCAATATTTAGATCACATTTCTTTTATATATTTTCTTGTTGCGGTATAGTTTCAGTTTTTGAGGATATGCAACACATCCCAGGGACATAATTCTAATTTTTAGTCAATACCCACCCAAACTGACTTACGCTGAGATAGCTATTAACATATTTAGTCGTACATCTTCCTAGAGAGTGAAGTGACAACGCAGTCTTTCAATGTTATCCATGCTTTAAGATAATATTTACAAACCTGCATCGTATTGGCTATATACTGAGAGAACTGAGACTTGATTGGATGAGGTGATCACAAGACTCATAGTGCTGACATACGTTTGCAATATCAATCAAGAGACGAAGCATTACTGAACTTCAGGTAAGGTGTGAAGGGTAAATAAATCCGAGACGGGGCTCAAATATAACACCACAGTGATTTGCAGTGACTTTATTTGAAAAAGTAACTATTTATGGTTAAACAAGAATGGAATGCTAGGGAATGAATCACAATGTATGCAATCGTATACTAGACATTTTCATTTTCGACTGAGCATGATCAACAACAAATCGAAAGTAGAGTATAATTCCCCCATTCTTGCATGATGCATCACTCCCGAACAGTATGTCTCACGTTTTCTATCTAAAATAGTGATAAAGGACAATAAATATATATTTGCAGAATTTCTTACTTTTGAAAAATATCTGACTTACAACAACAAAGAATGGAAGGACAACTATTTATTTACTGACAAGTGCGCTGTGATGGCATCAATCTCGTACACGCATATAATCAATCTGTCGTTCTTCCTGTTTGTTTTCTTTCTCTATATATTTCGTGAAGGAGCGGTTCTTTCGTCTGTATTTTACCCCTCTCTCTCTCTCTCTCTCTCCATCTACATGTAGATATGCATACCTCCTACTTGAAATTCTGTCTTCGTTGTATGTCTGGCTCGTCGCCTCTCTGCATCTACACATATCTTTATCTCGTCCACAGATTAGCTAATCGGTGTAAATACTACAAATCTATAAATAGATAGGGGGTGTAATACTGAAGAATTAATTAATTGAATGCACAGTGTGAGGGTAATATACATGAATTATTTCCTAAAATAAACAAATCATGTGAACTACAACGCAGTTAAGAGTCACTTATATTACTTTGAATCAAGTAATACAAGATTTTGAAGTCCTCAGCCCCAATCCCTCTTCCTAAAAATAACTGTAGGGGGGTATAAGTCATCAATGTCATCCATGCCTTTCTCTTTACTCGAACACAAAACAAAAGAGCATGCAAGTGACACTGACAAAAAGTAACTTACACAATATACGTCTGTTTGAATTTCCCTGCTTGTGAGAAATTTTTAATTTTTTTTATCCATCTTAGGTTACATTTACAGTTTCTGAACACAAATATATTTTACCATTTATTGCAGGATAACAGAATTGGTTTTCAACCATGCCTTTACCGAAACACCTTTACAGAGTTCTGAGAGAAACTGAAGACCCTAAACAAGGTCTTGTCGCCAGGTATCCTGATGCTAAAATAAGTGTTATATCACATATTATGGGGAAGAAGGAATCTCAATTTATTTCAACTACAGCTACTTTGGAAGCTGCGGAGATGTTTGCCGGTCTGGCCAAGAAGAATTGCTCTAAAGAGAAAAAAAGAATGGTCAAAATTGACGTGGATGAGCTGAAAAAAGAGAAGAATGTTAATATTATTGATCTTACCGATCCTCAGATACTGGACAAACATTTGGAAAAAAAGGCCAAAATGGCGCGCAACTGGGCAATTAAATATAAAGAAGTCCTCGTGGAAGGCAAGATTCCAGCGCGGTGCGTGGCACTGATGGAGAAATATAAAGACTCCGATAGTTTTGACCCCAGTGATTACTCCGGGTCTGATGAGGGTGTATCTGATTTGTAAGATGGAATGTCAAAGCTCAAATCCAAGTGATATTGGCAACGTATTATTACTATGGCACTGCTGCTGCAATAATATTGCACACTTTGCTGAACTGCTTGTATATTCCATGGAGCTTACTTCCTATATTCTATATATTTTAGGAAATATTTCAGAGATCGAAAGGTCCTAGCTTGAGCTTTACCCATGTAAAATGTATATTGTGACTCTGAAAATGCATATACGAATTGTAATGATACGAAAAGAGCAAGTTCACTCTAAACTGTGATTTTGTCATGTCTCTGTCTCCTGATGACTTTAGTTCCTAATAAGAATTCAAAACTAAAATTAGATTTATAACAATCACATGGAAATCTACTCATACCCCTTGCATCATTGAATATACAATCAAGCACGACAGATATGGCAACAGAGTCATCATAGGTCTTAAAATTTCAACGAATAATTTCCTAAAGATAATATTACATATTGCGCAGCTCAACTGAAAAAGATAAGCAACTTACAATGACATTTAAATCTTAGTCTTTTATTCTAGTTGTATATCAAGTCCTTATATAAATTCTGTTGGTATGGTGTAAATAATTGTTCCTGGGTGTTTTCATTCAATAATACCAAATTGAAACAAATAGATTTTAGGTAGATAAAAACATTTATCAAAGATAAAGTAAACTGTTATTTTCTTTCATCATTTGACCATATTACTGACTGTCCAGCTTGACAACTTGATAGAAATAAACATAGCAATGCTCTTGACCAACATCTGTGCAGAAAAAAATATAAAGTAATCATCTTTCCATTTGCAATACTTAACAAAATATGAATTTGATAAATCATCAAAAAATCATGAAATTTTTTAATTATACAGATTAGTGTAATGTCTGTAATTTTCCTCAAACTTTTTACTAATTCTTTATTTTAGGTCTCCAAATAGTTCCTTGGAAAGTTAGTATTTTTATTTTCTTTTTATAGCTTAATGTATTAAACTTTTATTTAGAAAAAAACAAGTTTGTTGTTTATTACGGATTAATGGTGTATACAAAATTAGTGACAGTACACGATACATCCTGTTATGTACTTTAGACACTGGGAGGTTTATTTAAGTAGCTAAGGTTGTGGGACTAAGTGCTGTCAGTAGTTTAGTTGGTCAATAATACAAGATTTTATGCCGTTTTGAAGCATATCTACTAAATTTCTGTTGCACAAAACGGTTCATGATTGCTGCTAGGATGCTTTATTCAATACGACTTAGTGCATTGTCTCTAAAATCGTATTTTTGTTGGGGATAACTCAAAACACCATTCTACTTATTGAGTTTATTTTGTAAACAGAACATTTATATTGACTGCATCATTTTACTCTCATAGTTTTAATTAAAACATCTGTGAAGAAAAGTTACCATAATTCTTTCACAATGATTCAATCGTCCCTTTGGTGGCATTGTAATAACTGAATATTTTACACAACATTTGGTGACTGCGAACAATGTTTATTTCCCCTAAATCTTTGAACATGCTTTAACTGAAACAAGTCTGCACATTATACTCTGTGAACGTTTGAAGATTTAATGTATCCAACTCTTGGAGAAAAGGTGCAAATATACTTTCACTATGCATAATGTTTTTGACATTAATTGACAAATTATAAAGTATTTATTGAAAATTATAAAGTTGTTATTGGAAAGACGAGAGAAGAATTTGTTATTTTATTCTTTCTGATTAGAGTGTATAAGCCAAGCTACTTTAAAAAATTTATATATGCCATAATGAGTAGAAATTTTACCTACACACTATAAATGCATAGAATGACATTAATTAGGATGTACCATATTAGGTGAAATATTGCCTAGTTATGCTGCTTGATTTCAAGTTTATAATGTAATAGTAACTTCTTTTTGGTTTGATTTACTTCCCTTTTACCATAAAATAGAGTCCAACACAGATGCATCCCTTTATTTAACCTGTCTGTAAACATTTACAACACGAATATTTTCTTTTTTCTTCTTTCAATCGTATTTAATGAGATGTGTCTGTTATTTTTCTGATACATGTTCATGTATTGTGTGGAAACTTAATTATTATTTATTTAATTTTTTTTTAAGATCCAATTGTCATAATTGCTTTCTGTTACGTGTCAAAACGTCCAGGATATACATCCAGTCAGCTTTTTAGTTTCTATCAGGTAATAATATAACAGTCCAATGCGTTACTCACTCTCAAGACTTTGTGTCCAATGGGTGCATTTTCTTTGAATTATATCAGTACTGGAAGGCGAATAATTACCTAGTGTCAATTTTTTCAAACTAATGTCTTCCTAAATTCTTTGCAGATTCCTGGTTAATTTATCCATTTTATCCAGACACCAAATTTGAGCAATGAGTTCTTTAAATAAACACTTTAGTTTATGGCTGGTGTAGTAGAGTTGCATAGCTGGTGTAGTAGAGTGGCACATTGCTTATCAAATCTCACTTTTTTGTTATCTCCATATTCATGTAACTGATATATATATATATATATATATATATATATATATAATTATTATTATTATAAATACTAGTACAATAAGTTCTGTAGAATTTATTATTTTAAATATAAATTATTGTAGAACTTGAGCAAGGTTGATGTAGACAGCTCTTATGCACTGATATTTGCTCTAGCTGGAAATTAATCTTACTTTCTAGATCCTACATCACTTTTCAGATTAGGTTGCACTTGTATTTCATGTTAATCACAGCCAAGCTGCTTCTTGTAACCAGTGTAATATTTCCAATTGCATGAGTGAAATGATGTTGTATTCTCTCATTTAAATGGAGCAAAACGTCATACAGTAACAAATGCTGAAATATTTATTATTTTAAAAAAATAACGATTTTTTTCACATAAAAAAAGTGTTGACTGTACACTCTATGACATGTGCAGAAATATATCTACCAAATATGTATAGTAATGTACAAACTCAGGTTATATTTCTTATTTTGCGGATCCCAATTTGTCATTTATTATGGAGGCTAAAAGAGAGGCTATATTCCCCAGCGTGCTATGTATCTATACCTTGTGTTTTACAAGGTATCTAAACTCGAACCCGAGTCTAGAAGCAATGTGCATACTGCCTTGTCTGCCCGGCCCTTTGTTCATTTTTATGTAATTCGCATCCGTATGCACACACAATGTTTCTTGTATTACACTCCGACACAATTATGAAACGGGAATATAGTGTTCCCATTGTCCATCAGTCACACATTGGTGAAATTTTACGTTGATATCATTGAATTCCATTTTCGTATAACACATGACTGACAAACTTCGCTTCTCTACATTCTACAGAGAAGCAGGTTCTTCGGCCATGGGTATCCGAGGATGATAAATAGTATATTATAAAAATGGGTTGGTTGGTTGGTGTTGGCTGGGTATTCGTTTTTCATGAACCTATTTAAAATTGCTACTATCTTTGTACTATATCTTCAGCTTTAGAAAAAAATGCATCAACCTGTAATGGAACTCAAGAAACTCTCTCTGGAGAATAAACATTTTCCATTACAGCATTTCAGTTTGTTTTGGAATGTGTAGCATATAATAGAAGAAGAAAAAAAAAATTGTGATTCAAAGAATTTTGTCTCTCTATCTTCGTCCCATTTATTTTAATTGTATCTGTTATAGCTGTCGGTATCTTGCACGCTGTATACAGATTTATTATACACCTACCAATTTTCTACCCAGCCAACACCCAAGAAAGAGCCAGAATTTTACCGTCATTTCCTACAAGCAGGAAAACGATAGTATCGTTTTCCAAACCCGTATCACCATACTCTCAAACGAGGCTGTGACTACTTTATCCTCGAGGTTTCTTGGTGATAATAGCAGCGCTCCTAGCGATGGAATGCCAACACTAGCAGTAAACAAAGCTCTCACAGCGACGTTAGTTAAGAAACTTTGCGCTGTATATAAAATATCTGAAAGGTCTAAGCCATGTTTTTGTCATAACAACAATAAAAAAGCAATATTTCCTTTATTTTGCCAAAATGTTCGTCTGAAACAAGATCATATTCGGAAATCGCGTCCATTTACGGAAATTAATAAATGGTAACGTTAGTGAGTTTCACGCATAATGGATGAATTTGAAATTATAAATGAGTAACAAATCTGTACCATCTGGCCTCTGAAAGAAACTTCCAGTCATTCAGCTGGTGAAAACTTCCGCGATGCAAAATGTGAAAACTGCACAATAACTGTAAATCACATATATGAGTTTGCTGCCCCCAAGCGTCGCAGAATTCGTGTTATTGACAGTGATGGTAGTCAAACTGAGTGAGCGTTGTTTCACAAGCTTCATTCATAAAATTAATATTCATGCGCATGTCAGCCTTTCAAAAAGTAATTCGGTTTATGCTTGAAGATGAAGTTCGTATTAAAGAGGTTGAAATGTTTAGCAATAATATATAGTGATTTTATTAAATTATATGAAAATTGATAGGCATATAACAAAAATATCATGATCACAGTAATGCGATTTTGATTGCTATAGTATGGGCCCGTTTCATTCTGAATCGTACAACACCTTCGGTCTTCGAAAGTATTTACCTGGGCCAGTTACTATCTAGCTGAAGATTATTTAATCTCTTTATACCTTACAAAATTTCAAACCTAACCTTGTTCCGTCTACGCATACTTTTTTAATTTGAAAAATTATAGTTGTTAACGGCGAGTGCAATGTTAAACAAAATGCTATTTATAGTACAAGCACTGCCTAATACACGTGGCAAGGTGCATGGTTGCGACGCGGATCTTCGCGCAGGTAAAACTAAAAGTCGGTACATTTATATTGTATAAAACGTGCACAATACTATCCGCTATAATCAGTAAAATTAAAATAACGGCTACGAAACTACAGTAATTTTTTTTTTTTATCTGAATCATAAAAATGTAATGTAAGTAAAATATAGACTTTATCATTTTATAATGAAGTCTGAATACAAATAGCATTATAATATTTTTGTAAAAAAAATCATAATTAAGTACAGTTAAAATAGCCATTATTATTATTATTATTATTATTATTATTATTATTATTATTATTATATAAGACCAAACAAAACCATATACACATGCATGCAGAATAAATAATAATTCAAATAATAATTACAATATTCAGATATTTTCAACAACATATTTAAATACCAGATGCAGATGATGCATCTGCATCCGGTATTTACAATGTCTAATTCTAATAGTTCCCAAAAAAGTGAACACTGCGTAGTCTGCATCCAGTATTTACAATGTCTAATTATAATATCCCCCCCCCCCCATATTTAATAAAAGGTGGGAAAAATGCCTTTATATTTGAGAACCTGCACAGTATGTATTATGATGAATTGTAACTTTATTGTACAGTTTCGTCAGAAACTGATAGATATATTGAAACCAATTTTCATTATTTATGGAGGTGGTGACGACACACTCTGCTAGCATATTTATCTAAATTTGAAATTTTCACATACACGTTGTATTATCAAAGTTGATGATGATGTTAATGATGATGCTGATTATGAAATGTGTCCTTGTCCACTCATATATAATCTGCACCACAACAAAGGCATTTTATTATATTTTCATATTTTATTAAAATTAATAAATTGTTATATTTAATAATAATAATAATATCAATAATAATAATAATAATAATAATAATAATAATAATAATAATAATAATATTATTATTATTATTATTATTATTATTATTATTAATTTTTTTCTAATGGTTATAGAATTATTGTATGTCTATAATCCTATACAACACTTGTAAACACACATACTCCCACACAGTTTTTCTCTCTCTATCTCTCTCACTCTCACTCTCTCTCTCTCTCTCTCTCTCTCTCTCTCTCTCTCTCAAACAATAATAATAAGGAAAAATGGATTCATGGCATAATATTAACTACTAAATACATAACATCACTCCATACCCATGCACCCAGATGAGGGCATGCAATAGGTGTGTGGGTGCTGTTCAAAAATTTCCAAGTATTACCAAAGTACTACATATATTAGTTGGACATTTGGCAAGTATATTCTCACTTGCTCAGGTCAATGCATGCTGAAGGTGACCATAAGCATGACATATAGGCTGAAAAGCATGAAGAAACCATTACAGAAATATATATATGCACTGGATCATGCTCTTATAGAAAGGACCTAGCTAATCGATGGGGTAAATTTTTTTGCTTTTACATTCTCAAATAATCTACAAAACATTCTACATATCAGCCTCACTTTTCACATGTTTCTTCATCAAGGCAATAAATGTCCAATTTTTTATGTAATTTGTATTGAGATTGCTCAATTTGCGTGGATTGCCTCAGAGGATCAACGTGGAACTGTTTACATATATATATATATATATATATATATATATATATATATATATATATATATATATATATATATATTCATATATATTAAAAGGCATGAGGTACTGGTGTAACAAGAATCTGGGGCTCCCTCCCTCCCAATAAAAAAAGTTGTTTGAGGAGTGTTTTGGCACACACACACACAGTTGTGGGGGTTGCTTGGGCAGTTGCTACTTCACTAGGATGAGATGGAAGTAGAAAAATATTTCTAGATACTGAGTGTTTTAAAACAGTTAACATAACAAAGGGTATTACTTATTAAGAAGAACATGAACATAAAAATAATAATAATAATTATATTAATAATAACAATAATCCTTTCAATAATGATCTTCATTATAAAAATTCATGTTATAAGGCACATCGCACAATGATGATTTATTTGTTTACAATTGTATTGATTTACAAATGCAAATATGAGTTTTCTGTACAGTTGTTTGTATAGGTCACTCTAACTTGTAAACTCTTTACTTGTGCAACTTAAATAGATACACCATTGCAGAATGAGTACTTGCACATACTACTTGAATATAATGTAAAAATATTTAAATATTCATGCCGAATAATTATATTAACATAGGTGACAACCTGAAAACTCACTTCTTCCTTAGAAAAATTATTAATAAAACAGATGACTTACTATGAAGAACTTTATTTGTCACTGGCCAACATGCTTTCAATATACAAATATGACCATAACAATCTTCATTGATAGCAACAAAAAAAAACCCTTTACAACAGAATTGTAACAATAAAAAATACTGTCTCTCATACACACACACCATATATATATATATATATATATATATATATATATATATATATATATATATATATATATATATATATATATATATATTAGCAAATTCAATAGTATATCAGTTATGTACACCCTTTATTCCTACAAGTGCATTCAGTCTTTGGCTATATAAAAAATAAAACAAGATTTTTTCTGACAGAAAAACACTCAATACAGGCCTTTTATGTTATTAAAGTTCATCAAAGTTTTGATACAGTGTATGAAGTGGTCCATACAAATTAAAACAACCAATTTTTTAAAAAAATGTTTTAGCAAGGACTGTGAAGGGCGTTTAATGATTTCTTCAGTCTTACAAATGTGCTTTTGTATACAAGTGTTGTATATAGATGTTGTGAAGTTGTTTATACATGTATCTCACCTTATAAACAATGACATAATTGACAGAACAATGACATTAAATTGTTGATTTACCAAAATACTTTGAAAGTATAATGTATCTACTTGAAGAACATCCATGATGATGATGCAAAAGCGCTTGAAGGAATAAAGGATTAACATTATTGATATCCTGTTAAATTTACAAATTTATTTCCATACAGAAACTGGCACATGGACATATATATATATATATATATATATATATATATATATATATATATATATATATATATATATATATATATATATATATATTGTTACGGAATTATGTATTATTTCGTTTTTAAATAATGGTATAGGTTTATGATCTCTGCATATTAGTCTAACTGCTGTCGTCTTGCAGAAAGTACATATACGGTATTTCAATGTGTTACGACTAGGGGTAATGTAACAAAAGAAAAGACTCAAACAAGCTTTCAAGATTTAAAATACAAATCTTTAATTTCCTAAAATATTAAAATATTTCAACAAACAATTAAAGTGAAAGAATTAAAAATAACTTACAGTATAGAATATCTTTAAAAGTCCTAAATTGTTCTAAAGTTCACAGATCCGAAAGTCAATCCAAATATTCCGAATGAGGTATTCCAAATGAAGTAGGTTCCGACTGAAACCTTCACTGTACTGATGTACTAACAAGAATCAGTTATATCCAAGTGTTATAAGTTCCAAATAGTCCTTGTGAATGGAATATTACAAGTTCTAGAAATGTTTCCGATAATTCCTCGGAGCTGTAAAATTATTAAAATTTAAGAAACATTACTAATTCCAAAATGTACTGTATTAATATATATATATATATATATATATATATATATATATATATATATATATATATATATATATATATAACTGAAGTAGAATATCCACACACAAAATGAACCAATCTCGTTTTATGATCTCTCAGGCTGAACGAACTATGAACGAATGCCTAAACACGGCAATATCCTATTATGTAGCTTCTAAATGCGCAGAACAGAATAAGGAAAACCAATTTAAACTTTATTGCGACTTAAAAACCATTTAATCCTTCTAGATGCACTAAGCATGACAGATGCAGGACTAAACTATGAACTAACTGGCCTACAACAGGTTAGGTAAAAACTCTTACAAGTATATCATTACGTTTTTTCATTTCCATAGGCACTGGGGATACGCCCAACTTACCTTTAACGCCTCACGTAAGATGAAGATAGTCAAGTGGTCAGAAATGTTTTAGAGTCAATGCACCAGTATAGCACTACAAATCCAAATGTACAAAAGAGGAAACTAGATGAGGGCATGATGACATGGTTTAAACTGTCGATGACCTCTACATACAAGGAAAACCAGTCTATGTTAGCAAGTTGGCTCTTAATAATGTAATTAGTGGTCTTCAGAATACTCAAGATCTCAAATCATGCAGATATTTATCCTGTCACATTCATAAAATAATATTTAAAATCTGTTACAGATACAAAACTGGCCAATTATCATATTACTATGGCAGTTGAATTACTTGTAAAAATAAATATAAGCCTATCCTCTGCATATATTTTTCACATGCCTTGATGTTTCTTTTTATAAAATCTGACTAAAATGAAATGCATGGCTAGATGCACATGTTACATGTGACTTAGTGGTTAGCATGCTGGACTCGCGACCAAAAAGGTGCAGGTTCAAATCATACCATCGGACCAGCCTGGGTCAGCTACCATGGTGTGTCCTTGGGTGAGGCACTTTACTCCAAAGTCATTTTCACTAATTAACCTACTTGTGTTGCACCAAACCAAACATGGGTGTGTATGTGTACTTTCCATTAAATAATATGTTAAAGAGCTTGTTACGGAATCATGCCTCTACTTTTTTATAATAATTTAATTTACTAATTTATGATCTCTGTTTTTTGTCTAAACAAAGGTTATCACATGAGTATACATACGACGGCCTTTCAATCAATAAATGATCACATGACTAATTGCGCGCGAAAGGAGCTTTTAGCTGTGTATTTTGGAAATTAACATTGTAAGGTCACGCGCTGGAAATATCACGTGATTTTGTCTCGCGCAGATAACCTAGATTCAGTGTACTTTTGTTTCATTGTAAATAACAACTTGTTGACTGTTAATTCCAGTATAAAATAGCATTCTTGAGAATTAAATTGTGTTTACTTGAAGTAAATACATTCTAAAGGCTTCTAATGCTGACAGGAACTGTGTTGTGGATTTATTTGATTCTGCGCTCTAGTGGTGTATAAATAGCAGATAGTCCAGTGATAAGTCATTCTTTACAATTGCTTGAATGAAGAGAGGTTATTGAAATTATTCAGTTCAGTGTGGAATTTATTTAATTAGTAATTCATCTGAATTACTATACAGCTCCGTGGAATTATCGGACATTATTCTAAAACTTGTGAGATTCCAGACTTGCAAGGATTATTTTGGATTATATCAGAACTTGTCAGCTTCAGCACATTGCAGGTTATTTTCATTCGGAATACTTCATCCAGATTACTCGGATTAACACCAGGAAGTGAACTTTAAAACATTTTAGGACTTTTTAGGATATTCTATACTGTAAGTTATTTTAATTCTTTCACTTTGATTGTTTGTTGAACTATTTTAATTCTTTTAATATTTTAGGAAATTAAAGATTTGCATTTTAATCTTGAAAGCTTGTTTGTGTCTTTTATTCTGTTACATTACCCCTAGAGTCGTAACAGAGCTATCTGAATTTATTTCACGAGTGGATAAAAATTCATGCAAAAATCGTAAAGCAGTCTTATAATCTTCAAGGCTGTTGCCTGAACAAGAAATTAATATATAACATGAGAAATTACTGTGATTTGACAATGATTTCAGTGGCCTTTTTTAAATTATTACACATGACTGTTATACTATTATTGAGAAAAAAAAATAATTCTCAAGTGATTACGATACAAAGTATGAAATAATTTAAGATACATCATCAACTGAATATCTGAAAGTAACAAAATAAATCCTGGTCAAGCTTCATTCATGTATGTTTTAGTTTTGTATGTTCGTATACTTCCTGTATTACATGTCGATGGATGGATGGAGGAAGAAACAAGTAAACAGCCGGAATATACACAACCAATTAGGTTTCCAGTCAAGTGATCTCAGATGCCGATCATGCACCATGTTGACAATGATGTGTGCCTGTATGTGTGCTTTGTTCTTTATTATAAGTAAGTGTTAGTGTGCGTGTATGTGTGCTTTGTTCTTTATTACAAGTAAATGTAAGTACGCGTGTATGTGTGCTTTGTTCTTTATTATAAGTGATTGTAAGTGTGCCTGTATGTGTGCTTTGTTCTTTATTACAAGTAAATGCAAGTACGCGTGTATGTGTGCTTTGTTCTTTATTATAAGTGATTGTAAGTGTGCCTGTGTGTGTGCTTTGTTCTTTATTATAAGTGATTGTAAGTATGCCTCTAGGTGTGCTTTGTTCTTTATTACGAGTGATTGCAAGTGTGCCTGTTTGTGTGCTTTGTTCTTTATTATAAGTAAATGTAAGTGTGATTGTATGTGTGCTTTGTTCTTTATTATATGTAATTGTAAGTGTGCGTGTATGTGTGCTTTGTTCCTTATTATATGTACTTGTAAGTGTACCTATATGTGTGCTCTTTTCCTGTTGTTGCTGTTCGTGTACCTAAGTGCAAAATCCGGGTTCCAATAAAACTTTGAATATTATTAAACGTATGTATGTATGTATGTATGTATGTATGTATGTATGTATGTATGTATGTATGTATGTATGTATGTATGTATGTATGTATGTATGTATGTATGTATGTACACCTATATATCTAATAGAGATGTCAGCGCTCATCTCTGATCCAACATTTGTATAGAATGTCACACACACACACACACACACACATATATATATATATATATATATATATATATATATATATATATATATATATATATATATATATATATATATCTGTGTGACATTCTATAAATAATATATATATATATATATATATATATATATATATATATATATATATATTAAATTTTTCTGGTTCTTAAAATGGTATTAAAGTATTTCAATTTGATCAATTACTCTAACTTGAACAGTGTGTGAAATTAATACAACTGCAATACACGAGAGATTTTATATGGCAGCCTGGGAGTTAGTTTATAATAAGAATATGCATTGATGTTTGTATTCGCATATTAAAAAATATAAGAACTGTACACGGAATGTCGTTGCTTACTTCTTTCTCTTTAGAATATCTTAAAACTGAATTCACAAATCTTACTAAAAGGTAACATATGTACAAGGAAAAAATTTGTCTTTCACACTATATTTGGTTTATAGACTTAATATACTTAATAAACCATATTTGAGTTCTCTTTGACTCGACCTTTCCTTTGTGTGTTATATGTCAAGAATTGAGTTGAACAAGACACTATCGACAAAATCAGCAATAAATATAACGATAATAATACGAAGGAGAAAAAAAGACGAAAAAGAGTAAGTTTTTTTTTCAGAAAAAGAAAATTCGCGATTCACCGGTCGAATTTATGTGTAAGGTTTATATTTTTCTAGGCCAAAAGAAAAAAGAAGAAGAATAAATCAGATTTAACTTTGCACATCAATCTACTACACTGCATATTCAATTAAGAACACGTGTTGCATTATCATAGGATCTAAGCATGGTAGTGTTGATACCCTGAGTCAAAAAGTAAGGACATAGCAACAGCAATGATACAAAACATGATACTTCTACTGATATGTAATGATACATAAGTCATCTGAACAAGTGCGTTGTTCGAGAAATATGATGCAATATTTGCATTCCTGATTTGACACTATGACACGCAGGTTTCAAGTTTTACCGACTCATGGTAATATTCGGAAGAACCTGATGACTTTTATAACTACTGAACAGTGGCATGTAGTTATGCGTAGTGTTAAATACAAACAGATTCTACACAAATTATAACACGAACTGCAACTTTAATGGAACAATACAATTTCGTGGAAACTATGCCCTAATTAGGTCAAACTTTAAACTCAGTGGAAGAGAACACTGTATGGAAATGGACTAATACTATGTTTGACTTGAATCACCCGTCATTTTGAGCATTTTAGTATCCATGAACTGCTCGCGTTTTAATTCTTTTTAGTTATGTTGCTTTGGCAGTTTCGATTGAGAAAAACAAATTGTAATAAGATATGTCAAGAAAATCTTACATTTGTACTTAGTCTACTAAATTTGCAAACTAACTGATATGTGAACTCGTTGACAAGTCAAACAATGCCGTTTCCTATCCGTCTGAAGGGAAGGGGAGTCTATTAGGATAAATACAATAATAACACCAAACAAACTGGCTGAAAAATGCGCAAAGATATATTGACAAAATCGAGTTAATATTAAATAACAGCACGTTTTTCATCAGTGAGTAACAGCTTATAGAAACTTGTCTCTCTCCTAATATCTCTATTTGTACATGCCACACTATGTCACTCAGCTAATATATTAACCTTTTGTCTTGCATCAGAGGATATGATGTCTATAGAAATGTTGCAATTTTGTTTCCGTTTAATCTACATGCAAGCTACTGTTTACTTTTTTAGTACTTTTTCCTCGTATATCAAATATATTGACTGAGTGCAATAACATGAATTGAATTGAACTACAACATTATACCTGAGTACTCTGAGTGTAATAACATGAATTGAATTGAACTACAACATTATACCTGAGTACTCTGAGTGCAATAACATGAATTGAATTGAACTACAACATGATACCTGAGTACTCTGAGTGTAATAACATGAATTGAATTGAACTACAACATGATACCTGAGTACTCTGAGTGTAATAACATGAATTGAATTGAACTACAACATGATACCTGAGTACTCTGAGTGTAATAACATGAATTGAATTGAACTACAACATTATACCTGAGTACTCTGAGTGTAATAACATGAATTGAATTGAACTACAACATGATACCTGAGTACTCTGAGTGTAATAACATGAATTGAATTGAACTACAACATTATACCTGAGTACTCTGAGGGCCATAAAGGTTTGAACAAATTATTTCCACTTTTGTAATTAGAAATAATGGCTGACTGCCACCCTCGAGGATAACAGTTGAAAAAAAGAAGCGTGGACACCTTGGACACCAGCGTAGAAATCTGCCCGCTCCCCCCCTGCCCCCACCTTCACCCCAAAAAAAGAAAATGTATTTGTACATGTACATGTTTACAATGTATTGATTAAATGGAGAGCACATGCATCAAACATGAACGTATTTCAAAACAAACAAAGATTTTGATCATATACAAATGAATATTCTTTTCTTTGTCATTGTCAGGGCATAGCCTTGAGTTTTGTTGGAGTCGACGTTACGACGAAATTTGTATTCATATATATCGTGTTGTGGGCCAAGGAGGACATATTAGATGGATTGTGAAGTAAATATTTCCTATTTGGAATGGATAAGCTAAAACTGAAGGATATAAACTTGTGGTCATATTTTGTTATTCGGATTTTTTCCTTTACAAATATGTCGGGATATTTCAAAGATCACCCCATTAGTATTTGTGTCAGTTCTGTTAAAACAGAAATACTATGGCTAAGTATAACTATTAACGCATACATTTTCTATTATGCCATTATCATTTGTGCATTTTAAATACGATATTATTTATCCTCTCACATGACCATATGCAACGGTGGGTATTTTCTATTTATCGACTCAGGAAAAACAGAGAAAATATATGCATATTAAAAATAAACCTGTTAACAAAAATCTTCTGATGCCCATGCATGATAACAGACCCATCTCCCCTTTTACATAACCCTTTATATTTGGCATAAACAGGCAGGTTGTTGGCGGGCGGACAGTGTGGTAAGTCAACAACAGTTGTTGGAAAGCTTCATAAAGGAGAAACGTTGCCTTCCATCCACTTTATTTAACTGACTCTTAAACTGAGGGGCCTGTTGCTGTCTAAAATTTGACTGATGCTGACACTCTTGCTGTTAAGCAGTGTTTGGCTTTCTCTCATTCTGCTGATGATTATCTCTCCATTGCAGCCGAGAATGCTTCGGCCTGAACATCGGCACAGCAACACATCAAGCTGGAGAGGTACTTCTTGTGATATCTGCTACCACACTTCCTCAATTCTACTAAAAAACAGCAATGGCATACAGAACGGTGAAGAACAGAGATGCAAGGAATGATGTGGCTTCAATGAAGACGATCTGACAGTCGTCTCGTCTAACCAGATCCAAACTTGCTGATAGCCATCGTATGGTGCGCAACCCGGATAATTATCTTTGCAACATTGGCTGTGCACTCCCGTACATGACCACTGCCCAATATTTCAGCAAGGCGAAAAATCACTAGTGACACCATCCTGTGCAAGGATGAAGTTGCCACCACATTCTGCAATAAATTGCAGGTGACATGGAAGACATTCCAATCCACCTTATTAAACAGCATGGTTGCCATGTTAATTGCTGCAATGTTTTGTGCAAGGTCAGAAAGTCAGAATTACATGTATTTTAGTGTGTGCAGTACCAGCATGATAAGAATGATGGAGCTAGCTGGCTTTCCCCCCAATAAGCATTCAAGTTCCCCAGGTCCAGGATCTTGTCAGACAAGTCAGCAATCTCTTTGATCTTTGCCATCTACGGAAGTGGAAAGAAGGAGGAATGTTCGTCCTCATCTTCCAAGTCTACTGAAGTCTTAGCCATATAGGCTTGGCTTTCATATGTAATTGCTTCCACGGCCACTTCAGAACTGAACTCACGCATATTCTATGGTCTGGATGTAATATGCTAGCTGATCACCGAATCCCTGCACTCACTGTAGGGGTTGTCCTCAGGCAATGTTGTCATGTCTGTGTTGAACATACCAGGCAGCATGGTGGATTCAGTGTCATTGTCCCTGTGTGTGCCATGGTATCTACCCAATGGATACGCGATGAATAACTGGCCTTCCGGTTGCATTGGCAGCTGAGCAAGTGATACAGATTGTCTTGCATGGACCGATGTAAAAACACACTGGACTGACAGATGGGTGGCTGGTTCGGTGAATGGCTGAATGGTCAGTTTGGCAGCCTACATGATGGTCAGCTTGGACACCAACTAGGCTGAATGTGCGGTGAAACAGATGGACTGACTCAATGGATCTTCGTATGACTTTACATACCATGGAACAGCCAGTTGGTATGCTGCATGACTCACCGAAGTGACGATTCTTAGGTCACTGGTCAAAAGGTACAGCTAATTGGACTGGCTTCTAGACAGTCGGAGTGGCGGCTGCAGCATGGAAGGATGAAATTACAGATCATCAATGTTCGAAAAATACCTGATGTGCCTGTACTTTACTGGCCCGAAGGCCGTGATCTTGCATGCAGGGGGACTTACACCCATTCGGCTGCCAAAAAATGGGAGGACACTCTCCCGTTAACTCCAAGTCACTTTTGGAAGTTTGTTACAGATGTAAGGATATAATCTCCCCTGTATCCATCAACTGCGTCCTCACTTCTTGCACCAGTCTTCACATTTGCATTTCGAGCAGCAGCTGGGAAGAATATAGGGCCAGCAACTCCAAAACCACTTGTTCCTCCATTTTGAGTTGTGCAGGCGTAATCGTCAAGTCTTTTTGTAGGATGGGTTGGGGGAAGATCATAGCATCCCACACTACTCTGCCATTTGATGACATCTTCAGTTGAAGACTCAAGATGTTGCATTCCTTTGACCGAGGCTTCACCTATCTCTCTATACTCTTCACGTTTATTCACTAAACCATGGATTAAAACCCTTCTGAAGGCCTCAAACAGACACTACAGGTCGAAGTCCAAGAGCACTTGTGAAAGAGAGACACGTACCATGCATGTCCTCACTGGCTTTAAGTTGCGTGCACTATGCTCATTTCGTCACTGTTCAGCTGAAATGACAAGAATGACAAAAATATCGGAAAATAACAACCCAAAAGTGCTGACATACAACAACAACAACACCTGTTACTTAAACAAGCGAAAAATACAGGCAAAGTGCACATATAAACAACCAAAAACAAGCACCAACAATACAGTATTGCCGCACAAGGTCAGAATAATGAAGTCCACCAAGGAGAAAATATCTACAAATATTTTGATCAAAAATAAAAAATAATGATTGCAACATGTAGCAAAAACATTATTACACAATATTAAACTGACTATGTAGATGGATTGGTTGAAATAACGAAGATATCCCTTGATGCCGAGAGGCCAAGTGGTACAATGTTGGCTGTACCAAGCTAAAGCTTAAACTGGTAAACATCTGGTTGATAGGAAGCCATCTAGCAGTAGTAAGGGGAGGTAATGGGTAAGAGTTTCTTCCCTTTATTTATAAGGCATGTAGACTGGAACTTCTTTCCAGGAAGGGCTGGATTCTATTAGAAGTGGCTATTATTTACTAATGTTAGTGTGATCGGGGAATGTGTTCAATAACAATTGTGTGCTTGTACAACTGAATAGTATTGGCAATATCTACTATCCTAATGACTTGAGCGCAATTAGTGTATAAGTCATACTGTACACACAGAAATCCTTGCAAACGAGTGTGATATGGTTAGTACACATTGCTTCTATACTGTACATGTTAAACAACTGGCTCTGAATATAGTCCAGTCTCGTTATACTGACTAAATTTGTCACCATTTTGTTGTTTTAACAAATATTTGATTGTTAAGCTCATGCCTTAACTTTAGACAAGTTACTATCTTTTTTGTATTGCTGTCAAACCATCATGTATAAACGAGCTTAACGATTCAGAAGTGTAAATCTGTACATCATGTCCTATATTACTGCAATCACTTTTATGTGACCTAAACATTTTCCTGCATTTAAACTTCTTTTCCTTGAAATTGTTTTACATAATATTATCCTTTGACTTACTTCCTGTAACAGTTATACCCTAGTTTGCAAACACTGTAGTCCACCTGAAATGCACATGACTTTCATTATGTGACACATTTAACTCACACTCCTGCTGATATTGGGGTGATATTAATAAAACACAAAAAATATAAACTCAACTTGATCTCACAACATCAACAGCAATCAAGAGTGGATCTTTTCATAGATTGTTTATCAGTACAGTTACAGTTTGCAATGAGTAACACTGTTTGAACAATATGGGAATGACTCTCAGGTACCAGCCAGTGTCTGAATACTTTGCATAATACAATGCAATATGTCTTCAAAGACCACTGTTTTGGAAGACTACCTGCCATGAAAGATCATTTTCAATGCATGAATCAGCATGGCTGTTTATATAATGTGATGATCTCTAATGAGATATCACCTGTCTTGAAAGACCAGTCTTTGTAGGTAGAATGGGTGGTCTATCAAGAGAGCTTCACATTATAATATGAACTCTAATGAGAGATCACCTGTCTTGCAAGACCAATTTTTATTGGTAGAAAGGGTGGTCCATCAAGACTGCTTTGACTGTATATTGTCATGACCTCTAATGGAAGAAGACCACTTGTCTTGTGACACAATTTTCTATTGGCAGAATCGGTGGTATATTCAGACAAGTTTCACTGTATAATGCAATGACCTCTAATGGACAACCTGTTTTGAGACACGATCCTTTCTACCAACAAAAAAGTGGTCTCTTCAGATCGCTTTGACTGTATAATACAATGACCTCTAACTAGAGACCACCTGACTTGAAAGACCACACTTTGTAGGCAGAGGAGTTGGTGTATCTAGGCCTGCTTCACTGCACATTAGTTGTATTAAGCATTTTGACTTTGGTGATCTACTTTCATGGTTTTACAGACAATGACATTTCTGTTGGTACTTAAATGTGTAAATATGCCACTGAGGAAGGAAGGTACCATTTTCTACACAAGGCATTCCTTTTTCTCTTTGGATCTTTCAGTACCTGGTTTGCATCAACTACAAAATCCATAAAAAGTGATACTTTCTGAATACAATTTATTTCACAGAAGCTAGGAAATTCTTCTGTCGTAGTAATTATATTCCTCAGAAAGTTTCCGAGCCATCCATGTTATTGCTGTTTTGGATCAGACTTCATCTAGGCTTCCTGACCCTGAGGCATTCAAATCACTGACACTCAATCCAGAGTGCTGGACCTTTAAGTGCTTGTTCAATTCATATTTTCTAACGAAGACTTTTCCACATAAAACACATATATGGGGCCTGCTTTGTGTGTGAATACGCTGTATATGTCGTTTCAAATTGCCTGACCGACTGAACCTTTTTGTGCAAATTTCACATTCATGTGGCTTTTCTGGTGTGAATTGCCACAAGATGTTTAAAATGAATATTTTTTGCAAATGCAATTCCACATGTCGGGCAAACAAAAGGTGTCTCCCCAGTGTGTGTACCAAGATGAATCCATAGTACACAGTAGGTGTTGAATGATTTGTCACAATGTGTATAAGCAAAATGTCGCTCTCCAGAATGTGTCCTCAAGTGGATCTGAAGATTGGATTTTGTTGAGTATTTTTGGCTTCAAATATTACAACTGTGCTCCAGGCTGTCAGAATGTACTGTTCGGATATATTTCATGACATTCTTTAGGCCCGAGAAGTGTTTATCACAAATGGGGCAAATATGCTTGCCATTACCAACCTCAATATTCTGTGAAAAATGTGAAGTTCCTTTATCAGGACCCAATAAACTTTCTTGATCAAAATGAGGACTGATGTCAACAATTCGGTTTAGAGGACCTCCTTTGGGGTCTACTTTTATCAAAATATCACCTCTGTTTAATGTTAAATTCTCCGATTTATCATGACTGCAGTTCTCCAAATCCATGTCATCATGATTTGACGAGTTAGATAAACTCTCAATGTCATTACTATCCTTTTCTGTCCGAATGGATTTGAGAGAAATCAAACTATATTCTGATTTTGACTTTGGTCTAGCTTCTGCATGGAAACGACCATGTTCTTCATAATTGCTGTAACTGCGAAACATTTTAATGTAAAAACGATACATATGATGCAGACTTGGTTTTTCATCTTCATATTGGCTATGTGATGATGAAAGTGACTGATTGCTATTAACATTTCTCTCAATAATGTTTTCATTGACAGGACTAATTGTCAGGATATCTTGACCTTGTGACCTTGATTTAGTGCAGCTATGGTCATTGCTATGGTTTTTGCAATTGTGTCCAAACAAAAACGTCACTAGCAGTCGAACATTGACATCCTTGTAACTGGAATGATTAGTTGATTTCAAGTCAACAAAAATTGAAAAGAAAATATTTAAATAGCATATACATTAGAGTCCAATAAAATTATATATTTTATGGTCTTTCCATATCTATATAGTTACCTTTATAACTCATGAAGCAAGATCCTGGAGATTTGGCATCTGTCTTAAAACGTTATTCAATAATTTGAGTAACATTTATCATTCCAGTATGTATATACGTAGTAGTGATTAACATCACTTCAGCACAACAGTGTCTATGTGGTACCAACTAAGGGTGGATTTGTGAAATATGTAAAAATGAATTGCACACAAACTTTAGGATGATAAACCCGTCCAAATATTTGTAAACATCAAGAGCAACAAAATTTAATATAAAACTTAAAAATGTTAATATTCTGTCAAATGAATATAAAATAAAAGATAAAACATGTAAAATCCTTAAAAGATATGGTCACATTTTTTTATATAAACTGCATTCCCTCAACAAGTACAAGATTTTCTTGGGTGGTACATCATCATACAGTGACATCAAAATGTTTCAGTGGCCCCGGGTGGCCTAGTGGTCTAAGGTGCTTACCTTTCCAGCTCACCGACATCTCACCTCTGTCTGCGTGGGTTCGAGACTTGGCTCGGTCAACGTGGGTATGTGTGAAAGCTAGCCAGTAATTTCCCGTGGGCCGGTATTTTTTCCGGGTTTTTCCCGGGTTATTCCTCCACCAAATATACTGGTCGCCATGAAAATCTTATTCATACTTTAAAAAAAAATAGGAATCTAGGTTTTACTGTCCCCTCCACCCCCATTTTTTGTTTTTGCATAAGCCTGGCGTATTTTTATTCATCCAATTCTTGAAAATCTAAGATATACCCGTAACTATTTTTTGTGTGTGTTTTTTTTTTAACTTACTGACTTCAGCTTACACGGGTCACATCAGACTCTAACGGAACTCCCATGTTAAACAGCGTCTGCGGATTATAGGGTGTAACAAGAATTTAACATTAGGCTGCCATTTTGTAGGTTTAATGCGTTAAGATGAAATGTCCGAAAATTGGTCTATAGGTTTTCATATGAGGGGCCTGTTTGGTTAGAAATGCAACAGTGCATGGGTCTATTTTGACGGGAAATGTAATGGGTTGGAGTTTGTCTGCCCTCTAACGGAAATGAATATTACGTAGTAGGTTTATCAGGTGCGGTTAGTCTGTCTGACTGGAAATGTAACGGTGTAATATGCTGTGTCTGTTTATTGAGAGCAATTTTCTATTTGAACGAATTCACTGGTAGCACATTTTGCTAAAACAAAGTGGCTGTCCTATTTTGTTTTGCTTGATAAATATATTGGCATAGAAGAACATCGAAGTGATGTATCGTAACATGGATGTGTGTGTGTGTGTGTGTGAGAGAGAGAGAGAGAGAGAGAGAGAGAGAGAGAGAGAGAGGATTGATTGCGACAATGGAAATGTGATGTTAAACTACACTTATTATTCAGCATGCTGTTTGGAGTGACCAGCACCCACTCATGTACCGACCACACATTACATAGAGACGCTATAAACCCACAAAATGGCGACCTACTGTTAAATTCTCGTTACACCCTATAATCCGCAGACGCTGTTTAACATGGTAGTCCCGTTAGAGGCTAAAGTGCCCCGAATAAGCTGAAGTCAGTCAGTTTAGAAACAAACATAAAATAGCTACTAGTAAATCGTAGATTTTTGAGAATTTGACGAATAAAAAATATGCCAGCCTTATGCAAAAACACTTTTAGGGGGACGGTAAAAACTTGGATTCCTATTTTTCTTTAAGTATCGATAATATATTGACACCCACAGACTCATTTTATAATGAAGTCTCTCTCTCTCTCTCTCTCTCTCTCTCTCTCTCTCTCTCTCTCTCTCTCTCTCTCTTTCTCTCTCTCTCTCAGACATACACCCATGTTACTTCGATGATCGTTTTATGTCAATATATTTATCAAGCAAAACAAAATAGGGCACCACTTTTCATTCTGTTTAATTAATTTATTAGAACATGACCAGAAATCATCCTGGTTATTTTCAAGCCGTGCATTGAGTTAACCAAATTTACAGTGAATAGTAGGGTAGGCAGAATTGTAGCAATGTAATTTTTGGCACACGACAAATAGTACTGTTTTTATTTGAAAATATTGCAATAAAACACTGGTCTTTAGAAACTGATAAATGAAACATTTGTCAACCTTTTGCAAAAACACGACGGACTGACAATAAAGCTAGCAATATGTTTTTTTCGAAACCTACTTTCTGTAACATACGTAGCATTTTTAATGAGTGTATTCAATTTCCATTAGACCTGATGCAGACCTACGCATTATAAACCTACGACGTGATACTCATTTCCCTTACAGGACAGACAAACTCACATTTCCCGCCAAAAATAGATCTATATATTGTTAAATTTACAACCAGACAGACTCATGCTATAAAACTAATAGACTAAGTTTTAAATTTGCATCTTATCCCTATACATTCAACATGGCTGCCTCATATTAAATTCCCGTAGACACCCATAATCTTTTTACCTTGTTTAACATGGGAGTCCCATACACACCTCAAGTGTCCCGCTATACTACTTATCAACTTTCAAGATATACTGTTCTTATTCTTGTTTTGCAGCCATAAGTATGCCTAAAAATCTAAAATCACAGGTTAAAATTTTATTGTTTACAAACACTGTAAAGGTAAGTAAATGAACATAGTTCAAGTCAGACATGTTTGTTCAGTCGAACATAATACGTCACGGTTATTATGGAAAAAAAAAAATCTGGACGATTTAATTTTAATGAAAGTCCACATACATTCAAGTTTAAATCTTTAGTAGTTCTTTTGTAAAATATCTAAATAAATAAACAGGATAAATATACCATGCGCATATTACCTTATTTCCTACTAACCTATTTAACAATCATTCATATTTTTAAAAATATGTCTGTTTATGTACTGCACATTTTGTTATATGTATAAAAGCGTAAAATATAGCAAGAGCGTCTCTTGAGCATATTCAATTTCTAAGATTATTTTGCTTTCTCTCATACGTATTCTTTCTTTCATTCTTCCATTCTTCCTTCCCTTCTTGTTTGCTTAGTTTCTTCCTTGATGAGAAAAAATAAATCTTCATAAGAACGTGTCTCTTTTTTGTTGTTTGTATTTGTTATGTGCACTCCTTTGGTATATGTTGGTAGCAATCAGAGAGTAAAACAATTACACAACTGAAATCCCTTCGGTTATGAAATCTTTAGGAATTGTATCGTACACTGTAGTTGGTAGAAAATGTAGGAAAGGCGCTAGAAAGTGTGCGAGATTTACCACTTATGAAATATGTCGCGCACTAAATTATAGCCTCACTCTTTCTCTAGAACAGGAATTAATATCAGAATATTCAAGGAGTTGTAGACATAGAACAAGAAATATATTCTTGCAGAAATTCTTTTTTTTTTGAAACAATTCTGACTGGTGAACACGAAGAATGGGAGCACAATTATGTATTTACTGATAAGTGCACTGTAATGACATCAATCTCTCACACGCATACAATCAATCTCTCGTTCTGCCTGTCTGTGTTATTTCTCTCTCTTTCGTGTTGTAACGGTTCTTTCATATGTACTTTACCTCTTATTTTCTCTCTCCATCTACATGTAAGTATGCACAACTCCTAAATGCAATTCCGTCTTCGCTGCATGTCTGGTTCGTCGCCTTTCTACCCCTTACACATATCTTTATCTCGTCCACAAATTAGATAATCAGTGGAAATACTACAAATAAATAGGGGATGTAATACTGAGGAATTCAATAATTGAATGCACAGTGTGATGGTACATGAATTAGTTACTAAGACGAACAAATCATGTGAACTTCAATGCAGTTAAGAGTCACAGATATTACTTTGAATCAAGTAATACAAGATCTTGAAGTTCCAAGCCTCAATCACTCTCCCTGACAATAACTGTAGGCAGGTATAAGTCATCCATGGCAAACTGTGCCTCCCTCTTCACATCACTCGAACGCAGAACAAAAACACATACAAGCGACACTTACAAAAAGTAACTTACACAATATACGCACACAAAATCAAAATATCTAATTCAGCAGATTGTTTGATGTTCGTTATGAATTTTTGTATATCCTTTAAAAAGTACAGGAAGTGTTATCGAAGACACGTTATTAAAAATAAAAAGTACATATATTCTTATTTCGATATGATCAATATTTAGATCATATCTCTTTTAAGCATTCTCTTGTGGTGGCATAGTTTCAGTTTTTGAGGATATGTAACACATCTCAGCGACATAATTCTAATTTTTAGTCAATACCCACCCGAAATTACTTACGCTGAGGAAGCTATCAACATATTTAGTCGTACATCTTCCTAGAGAGTGAAGTGACAACGCAGTCTTTCAATGTTATCCATGCTTTAAGATAATATTTACAAACCTGCATCGTATTGGCTAAATACTGAGATAACTGAGACTTGATTGGATGAGGTGATCACAAGACTCATAGTGCTGACAGAGGTTTGTATTATCAATCAAGAGACGCAACATTACTGAGCTGCAGGTAGGGTGTGATGGCTAAATAAATCTGAGACGGGGCTCAAATATAACATCACAGTGATTTGCAGTGACTTTATTTGAAAAAGTAACTATTTGTGGTTAAACAAGAATGGAATGCTAGGGAATGAATCACAATGTATGCAATCGTATACAAGGCATTTTCATTTTCGACTGAGCATGATCAACACCAAATCGAAAGTAGAGTACAATGTCCCCATTCTTGCATGATGCATCACACCCTTACAGTGTGTGTCACGTTTTCTATTTAAAATCTAAAATAGTGATAAAGGACAATAAATATATACTTGGAGAAATTCTTACTTTTGAAAACAGATCTGACTTACAACAACAAAGAATGGAAGGACAATTATTTATTTACTGACAAGTGCGCTGTGATGGCATCAATCTCTCACATGCATATAATCAATCTCTCGTTCTTCCTGTCTGTTTTGTTTTTCTATATATTTCGTGTTGCAGCCGTTCTTTCGTCTGTATTTTACCTCTCTCTCTCTCTCTCTCTCTCTCTCTCTCTCTCTCTCTCTCTCTCTCTCTCTCTCCATGTAGATATGCATACCTATTACTTGAAATTCTGTCTTCGTTGTATATCTGGCTCGTCGCCCCTCTGCATCTACACATATCTTTATATCGTTCACAGATTAGCTAATCAGTGGAAATACTACAAATCTACAAATAGAAAGGGGGTGTAATACTGAGAAATTAATTAACTGAATGCAAAGTGTGATGGTAATATACATGAATTATTTGCTAAGATTCACAAATCATGTGAACTACAACGAAATTAAGAGTCACAGATTTTACTTAGAATCAAGTAATACAAGATTTTGAAGTCCTCAGCCTCAATCCCTCTTTCTAAAAATAACTGCAGGCGGGTGTAAGTCAACTTGATCATCCATGCATCTCTCTTCACTCGAACACAAAACAAAAGCGCATACTAGTGACACTGACAAAAAGTAACTTACACAATATGCGTCCGTTTGAATTTCCCTGCATGCGAGAAATTTGCAATTTTTTATCCATCTTAGGTTACATTTACAGTTTCTGAATACAAATATATTTTACCATTTATTGCCGGATAACCGAATTGGTTTTCAACCATGCCTTTACTGAAACACCTTTACAGAGTTCTGAGAGAATGTGAAGACACTAAACAAGGTCTAGTCGCCACATATCCTGATGCCAACATCATGTTTGTGCAACATATTATGGGGCAGGAGAAATCTCAATTTATTTCAACACTACAGCTACTTTGGATGTTGCGGATATGTTTGCCGGTCTGGCCAAGAAGAAATACCCTAAACGGAAAATAAGAATGGTCAAAATTGACGTGGATGAGCTGTGAAAAGAGAAGAATATTAAAATTATTGATCTTACCGATCCTCAGATACTGGAAATACATTTCGAAAAAAAGGCCAAAATGGCGCGCAACTAGTCAAATAAATATAAAGAAGTCCTCGTAGAAGTCAAGATTCAAGCGCGGTGCGTGGCACTGATGGAGAAATATAAAGATTCCGATAGTTTTGACCCCAGTGATTACTCCGGGTCTGATGAGGGTGTATCTGATTTGGCAGATGGAATGTCAAAGCTCAAATCCAAGTGATATTGACAACGTATTATTACTATGGCACTGCTGCTGCAATAATATTGCACACTTTGCTGAACTGCTTGTATATTCCATGGAGCTTACTTCCTGTATTCTAACTTGTTTAGGAAATATTTCTGAGATCGAAAGGAACTAGCTTGAGCTTTACCCGTGTAAAATGTATATTGTGACTCTGATAAATGCATATACAAACTGTAATGATACGAAAAGAGCAAGTTCACTCTAAACTGTGATTTTGTCATGTCTCCATCTCCTGATGACTTTGGTTACTAATACGAATTCAAAACTAAAATTAGTTTTATAACAATCACATGGAAATATTCTACTCATACCCTTGCATCATTGAATATACAATGAAACATGACAGATATGGCAACAGAGGCATCATAGGTCTTAAAATTTCAACAAATGATTTCCTAAAGATATTATTACATATTTCGCAGCTCAACTGAAAAAGATAAGTAAATTACAACGACATTTAAATCTTAATCATTTATTCTAGTTGTGTATCATGTCCTTATATAAATTCTGTTGGTATGGTTTAAATAATTGTTCCTGTGTATTTTCATTCAATAATACAAAATTGAAACAAAATTATTTTGGGTTAATAAAAACATTTATCAAAAATAAAGGAAACTGTTCTTTTCTTTCATAATTTGACCATATTATTGACTGTCCAACTTGACAACTTGATAGAAATAAACATAGCAATGCTCTTGACCAACATCTGTGCAGAACATATAAGATAATCAGCTGTCCATATGCAATTTTTGACAAAATTTGAATTTGATAAATCTACCAGATCATGAAATTTTTAAATTATACAGATTACTGTAATGTTTATAATATTCCTCAAACTTTTTACTAATTATTTCATTTAGGTCTCCAAATAGTTCCTCGGAAAGTTAGGATTATATTTTTCTTTGAAAGCTAAATATATTTCACTTTTATTTTTAAAAAAAAAAATTCAATTTTATTGTTTATTACGAATTAATGGTGTATACAAAATTAGTCACAGTACACGATACATCCTGGTATGTACTTTATGCACTAGGGTTTTTACTTAGGTGGCTAAGGTCGTGGGACTAAGAGTTGTCAGTATTTTAGTTGGTCAATAATCCAAGATTGTATGCCGTTTAAAGCATATCTACTAAATTTCTGTTTGCCAAAACGGTTCATGATTGCTGCTGGGATACTTTATTCAATACGACTTAGTGCATTGTCTCTAAAATCGTATTTTTGTTGAGGATAACTAAAAAAATCTTTCTACTTATTGACTTTATTTTGTAAACAGAACATTTATATTAACTGCATCATTTTTGCTCTCATAGTTTTATTTAAAACATCTGTGAAGAAAAGTTACTATCATTCTTTCACAATGTTTCAATCGTCCCTTTGGTGGCACTGTCATAGCTGAATATTTTAGACAACATTTGGTGACTTCGAACAATGCTTTTTCCCTTGAATCTTTGAACATGCTTTAACTGAAACAAGTACGCACATTATACTCTAAGAATGTTTGAAGATTTATTTCATCCAACTCTTGGAGAAAAGGTGAAAATATACTTTCATTGTGGATAATGTTTTTGAAATGACAAATCATAAAATAGTTACTGGAAATACTAGCGAAGGATTTATCTTTCCTTTTTGTTCTTTTACTTTCTGATTAGGGTACATAAACGAAGCTACCTTTAATATATATGTATATATATATATATATATATATATATATATATATATATATATATATATATATATATGCCATAATTAGTGTCAATTTTATCTACACTTTATAAATTCATAGAATTTTACCTCAACATTAATTCGAATGTACCATATTAGGCGAAATATTGCCTAGTTATACTGATTGATTGCAAGTTTATAATGTAATAGTAACTTCTTCCTAGTTTGATGTACGTCCCTTCTACCATAAAATAGGGTCCAACACAGTTGCGTCCCTTTATATAACCTGTCTGTAAATATTTTCAACACGAATATTTTCTTTTTTCTATTTTCAATCAGTTTTAATGAGATGTGTATGTTATTTTTCTGATACATTTTCATATATTTGGCTGCAAAATAATTATTATTTATTTATTTCTTCTTTTAGTTTCATTTGTCATAATTGTTTTCTGTTACATGTCAAAACGTCCTGGATAGACATCCAGTCAGCTTTTAGTTTCTCTCAAGTAATAATATGATAGTCCAATGCGTTCGTCACTTTCAAGACTTTCTGTCCAATGGGTGCGTGTCCTTTTTTGACTTGTCTTCGGTTTGTTGAAGAATTGTTAGGGTTGGCAAGTACAAAATTTCAATACTAACATGCATTTTCTTGAAATTATATCACTAGTGGAAGGTTAATAATTACCTAGTGTCAATTTTTGCAAAAATAATATATTCCTAAATTAGTTGCAGATATCTGATTAATTTATACATTTTATCCAGACTCCAAATTTGAACACTGGATTGTTTAAATAAGTACTTAAGTATTTATGGCTTGTGTCGTTGAGTGGCATTGCTGGTGTAGTAGAGTGGCACATTGCTCATTAATAGAGCGATCCAGGTTCAAACTTCAGTTTTTGTATCTCCATATTCATGTAACTATATATATCTATATCTATATCTATCTATCTATCTATCTATCTATCTATCTATCTATCTAAATATATATATATATATATATATATATATATATATATATTGTTACGACTCTAGGGGTAATGTAACAAGATAAAAGACACAAACAAGCTTTCAAGATTAAAATGCAAATATTTAATTTTCTAAAGTATTAAAAGTATTAAGATAGTTCAACAAACAATCAAAGCGAACGAATTAAAAATAACTTACAGTATAGAATATCCTAAAAAGTCCTAAATTGTTTTAAAGTTCACTTCCGAAAGTTAATCCAAATAATCCGGATGTAGTATTCCGAATGAAATAGCCTGCACTGTGCTGACGTTGATAAGTTCTGAGTAAATCCAAAAATAATCCTTGTAAGTCTGGAATCTCACAAGTATTAGAAATGTTCCCGATAATTCCACGGAACTGTATAATAATTCAGATGAAGACAGTACTAAATTCCTAAATGTACCGTATAGATAATAGAAGAATCTCCAAATAAATATAGATATATCCCACACTGAACTGCAAATTTAAATCAATATGACCTCTCTCTTCAAAGTAGCTGTAAAGAATGATAATTACAGGATTATTACCTATATATACTTTACTAAGTGCGCAGAATCAAATAAACCCACTACGTAGTTCCTGTCAGCATTCGAAGCCTTTGGAAGCCTATA
The DNA here is from genome assembly GCA_029931535.1 of Margaritifera margaritifera. NCBI lineage: Eukaryota > Metazoa > Mollusca > Bivalvia > Unionida > Margaritiferidae > Margaritifera > Margaritifera margaritifera. The sequence continues at coordinate 1,447,643 of JAQPZY010001512.1, read as the reverse complement.
GAATGTATTTAATTCCAGTAAACACAATTTCTTTCTCAAGAATGCTATATTAGACCAGAACTAACAATCAACATGATGATGTTTTCAATGAAGTAAAAGTACACATAATCCAGGTTATGAGCGCGAGATAGATCACGTGACACCACCAGCGTGTGACCATTTATCGATCGAAAATTTGTCGTATGTATACTCATATGGTAACCGCAGTTCAGACTAAGAACAGAGATCATAAACTAATAAATTATATCATTATAAAAAGTAAAAAGAGGTATGATTCCGTAACATTCCCCCATTAAATGAAAATAAAGGATTTATGCAATAAAACCATTTTTTTAAATATGTACTTTCAACATATAAGTAATTAAATCAAAAAGAAAATTAATACATGATATAGTCATGTATACAAAACAGTGTAACGGTGGTATTATACACATGAAAATACATCATCAAGTAAATTGTACTAAGAAATAGCCGTAACCTTAGCTTATATTGATTTTATTTGTCCATGTCCCACAATCATGCCTTAAAAAAGGTGACTCAGGCACGACAAAAGTCACTTTTATATTGATGGTCAGGTTCGCTTCGCTGAATCGTTTGAAGAATAGTCCTATATGATCTTGCCACATTTCGCTGCAGAAGATGACATCATCGATGTACACATCGCAATTTCTATTCAGATGTTATCATATTCATCAAGCTTTGAAAACTTGGGGAACCTTCATCCCAAATGATACGACTTTGTATTGGTAAAGTTCTGGAGTCGTGAATGCAAAAAGTTCTTTCTCTCTCTCCGTAAGTGGAATTTGGAGAATCCCTTCAATAGGTCATTTTCTTGTGACGTATTAGGCATTTCCAATCCTGTCTAGAAATTGAAAATGAATCTGTCCCGGTGACTCTATTTACTTCTATAATCTACACATATACGGAAAGTGTTATCTTCTTTCGGCAGTGAAACATGGTAAACTGCAGTCACTTTTATTTGGTTCAAGTCATTTTCCCGTAAATTCTGAATATCTTTCTTCAGATAGTCTGGTTTGAGAGGTTACATCATGGAAAATTTTTCGTGTGGAATGTTTGTAAATAAATGTTCATTTTCTTTAATCAACTGCTTCAGTTCATTCATATCAGACGGCAGTATGCGAGGAGTAGTGACTTCAAATCATCTTATCAGATTTCTCAAATTCATTTAAATCTTCAATGTGTGAGACAAGTACTATTAAAGTAATCGATAATTTATATGGCTATTTCTGTCTACATATTGTTCCAACATTCTAATATGACAAAATTGTTTATGCTTTCTCCTCCCAGAAGTATTAATAATACAATTTAAATTCCCTAACCTTTTGTCAGTGGTATAAGGACCAAAATACTTAACCTGAAGAGGACTTTTGGGGTTTGGATAGCAAAACTAATACTCTATTACCTGATTGCAAAACTCCTACACTGACCCCTCGCAGCAAACAACAATAATTGGACTCCTTCATCCTACTCCCTTCCTGTTCCACAACAATTCCCAATTATACACTATCTCATAACAATATGCTTGAATTATTCGTTCTAAAGCCAGATATCGTATCAGCTTCAGAAGACCAAACAGTGTGAAAAACCCGACCAAAGCTTTCCCTATGGTCTCAGTTTTAATATTCCACAAAGGAATAGCTTTTGTAAAACTTGTAGACGCACACTTCGCCGACAAGTATTGGTTGCCTAACTTCGTCTCATTTATTCCTAAACGAGCAGACAACGACGTTTCATGGACTACACTAAGTAATTCCTGACGATAGTATCTAGGAACTACTATTTTACCAACTGACCACTCGTCACCAGCAATTACTCCAAGCAATCTCTGTTTCCGTTCAAGGACTTCACTCGTCAAGAAGTAACAAGTACCTTCTTGCGTGGCTTCAGTTTCAGTCATAGCCCCCTGAAACAAACAGGAGATATCTGAATCTCCCTGTTGTAAGACAACTAGTGTTTGTCTTATTACACCCTGATTATTTTTATGAGACATAGTAGTTGAAAGAGTATCACTACATTCAATACTAGATTGAGGAGCAGAAGTGACCTCAGTCAAAGCGTGACCCAAAAAAGTGTCCGCTAAAGGAAATTCATCCTGTTCAACAACATTATTCTCAAGAGCATACTTTGCCACATCTCTAGTAACCTCACAAGCTGGATTTAAACCAGGGATTTCCACTTCAATATGATCAACTCTTTGATCCATACTAAGCTTGTTAGTTACAAGTGGATTAACCACGACCTTATCTTTCTCTAGGTCATTACCTAGTAATAAATGGATGCCCTTAATAGGCAAAGAAGCCACTGCTCCTATGGTCACAGGTCCCGAAACTAAGTCTGATGACAAATTAACACAATGAAGAGGGACATTAACATATCCACAGTCTACCCCCTGTATTAATACACTTTCACTAGTAAAAGTCTTCTAAGAAAACGGCAAAATACTATCTAACAATAGACTCTGAGAAGCTCTTGTGTCTCTTAATATCTTAATAGGAGTAGTCGTACCCAAGTCACCAACAAGTGACACCGAACCCTTCGACATGAATGGTTCGTAATCCTTCATTATCAAATCAGACTGAGGTAAGCTAGCCTCCAAACAAATATCATCCTTGATAAATGACCCTGACCTTGACTTCTTGATAACTAGAGCATTTGGAATTGCTCTATTATAATTCCGATGCCTATAATCCAACTTTAAGCAATCAGAAATAACGTGTCCCTTCATCTTACAATATGAACACGTGGGTAAAGATAAGGTTTTCTGATATTCCCTATCAGAATTTTGATTCTTCACAGTTACATCACCCTGAGGTCTGAAATTACTCGAACGAGTTTGAAATGACTTCTTAACATAAGCTTGTTGAGAAAAAGTTTTAGTTACAAATGGAACCTTGTGTATTGAAGAATATTCATCAGCTGTGATAGCTGCCTTTTCTAAAGTCTCAACTCCTTTCTCGTTAAGATATACCTTAATACCATCACTGACACAATTCTTGAAATCTACAATTAATACCAGTTGTTCAAGATTATCATAATTGCCTTCAACCTTCTTAGACGTACACCATCTTGTAAACAAACGTTTCTTTTCCCAAGTAAATTATACATGAGTCTGATTAGTTTCCTTTTTACATTCTCTAAGGTTTTGACGATGAGTTTCAGGTACCAACTCATAAGCTCTTAAAATATATTCTTTGACCACTTCATAATCAGCAGATTGTTCAGATGAGAGTGCAGTATATACATCACTAGCTTTGCCAGTTAACACACTCTGCAATAATGAGGTCCACTTCTCTTTTGGCCATTCCAGAATCTCGGCAATTTTCTCAAAATTGAGAAAATATTTGTCTATCTCCTTTTCTCTAAAAGGGGGAACCTCTCTCATATGTTTGGCCAAATCAAAGTATGAACCCTGATTTTCATGAGAGTGCCCTTTGCTGCTCAATTCCAATTCCCTTAATCTGAATTCTCTATCAGAATTTTTCTCCTGAAATTCCCTATCTTTATCCCTCTCTCTTATTTGCATCTCATTATCCCTTATTTCCTTCTCTATTCCCCTTACTTTATCCCTCTCTTGTATTTCTCCCTCTCTTAATTTATCTTCCCTTCTTTCCTGTCTTTCCCTTCCTTTATCCTCCCTAATCTTTTCCTCCCTTCTTTCCTGCATCTGCATCTGTTCCCATTGTAATTTGATCTTTTCAATCTCTATGTCCTTAGCTGTCTGTAATTTCTTTCCCAAACTATACGGAGATTTTTTCTTAACACTTGAAACCCCCTCTTCAAAAATACCTGTTTGTACCAAATATTGTATCAAGATACTTCTAATATCTTGTTTTAACATGGAAGCCTTCGCTTCAGTCAGACTATAATGTTGAGCAATTTCAAGTAATTCGTCCTTCTTTAAGGACTCAAATTTCTCATGGGTAGGATCAGCTATGAAACTTTCTACTCTGGATGTCATTATGAAAGCCTGTTCGTTTCTATTTATTTTTTAATCTGGATATCAAAAGACCACTAAAATTTCAAACAATGAAATTCAAATCCCAAAAGACAATTTTCCGAAGTATCAAAATCTCTGAAATATTAAAACTTCGAAAATATTTAATTAAATCTAAATTTCAAAATATTCAAATTCGGATCCCGAAATTATTCAAATTTCTAATCCCGTAATACGAGCCCCCAATTTATCCTGTTACGACTCTAGGGGTAATGTAACAAGATAAAAGACACAAACAAGCTTTCAAGATTAAAATGCAAATATTTAATTTTCTAAAGTATTAAAAGTATTAAGATAGTTCAACAAACAATCAAAGCGAACGAATTAAAAATAACTTACAGTATAGAATATCCTAAAAAGTCCTAAATTGTTTTAAAGTTCACTTCCGAAAGTTAATCCAAATAATCCGGATGTAGTATTCCGAATGAAATAGCCTGCACTGTGCTGACGTTGATAAGTTCTGAGTAAATCCAAAAATAATCCTTGTAAGTCTGGAATCTCACAAGTATTAGAAATGTTCCCGATAATTCCACGGAACTGTATAATAATTCAGATGAAGACAGTACTAAATTCCTAAATGTACTGTATAGATAATAGAAGAATCTCCAAATAAATATAGATATATCCCACACTGAACTGCAAATTTAAATCAATATGACCTCTCTCTTCAAAGTAGCTGTAAAGAATGATAATTACAGGATTATTACCTATATATACTTTACTAAGTGCGCAGAATCAAATAAACCCACTACGTAGTTCCTGTCAGCATTCGAAGCCTTTGGAAGCCTATAGAATGTATTTAATTCCAGTAAACACAATTTCTTTCTCAAGAATGCTATATTAGAAAAGAACTAAAAATCAACATGATGTCGTTTTCAATGAAGTAAAAGTACACATAATCCAGGTTATGAGCGCGAGATAGATCACGTGACACTACCAACGTGTGACCATTTATCGATCGAAAATTTGTCGTATGTATACTCATATGGTAACCGCAGTTCAGACTAAGAACAGAGATCATAAACTAATAAATTATATCATTATAAAAAGGAAAAAGAGGTATGATTCCGTAACAAGATATATATATATATATATATATATATATATATATATATATATATATATATATATATATATATAATCGTTATAAATATTAGCACTAAAAGTTATGTAGAGTTTATTATTTTAAATATAAATTATTGTAGAACTTGTGCAAGGTTGATATGGACAAATCTTGTGCACTGATATCTGCTCTAGCTTGAAAATAATCTTACTTTCTTGTACCTAGATCATTTCTCAGATTAGGTTGCACTTGTATTTCATGTTAATCACAAAAGAAGCTGCTTCTTGTAACCAGTGTAATATTTCCAATTGCATGAATGACATGATATTTAATTATCTCATTTAAATTGAGTAAAAGTTCATACGGTAAATATACCTTCGTGGCTACTTTAGCATGCGTGTCTTACACTGTCATAGAAAGCAATGTTAGAATGGAATGACAACTATTTATTTACTGACAAGTGCGCCGTGATGGCATCAATCCCTCACACGCATATAATCAATCTCTCGTTCTTCCTGTCTGTTTTCTTTCTCTATCTCCTTCGTGTCGCAGCCGTTCTTTCGTCTGTATCTCGTAAACAGATGAACTAACCAGTGCAAATGCTACAAATAGAAAGGGGATGTAATACTGAGAAATTAATTGATAGAATGCACTGTGTGATTTTAATATACATTAATTATTTGCTAAGATAAACAAATCATTTGAACGACAACGCAGTTAAGAGTCACAGATATTACTTGGAATCAAGTAATACAAGATTTTGAAGTCCTCAGCCCAAATCTCTATTCCTAAATATAACTGTAGGCGGGTGTGAGTCATCCATGTCATCCATGCCTTTCTCTTCACTCGAACACAAAACAAAAAGCGCATGCAAGTGACACTGACAAAAAGTAACTTACACAATATACGTCTGTTTGAATTTCCCTGCATGCGAGAAATTTGTAATTTTTCTATCCATCTTAGGTTACTTTTCAGTTTCTGAATACAAATATATTTTACCATTTATTGCAGGACAACCGAATTGGTTTTCAACCATGCCTTTACCGAAACACCTTTACAGAGTTCTGAGAGAAAGTGAAGACAGTAAACAAGGTCTAGTCGCCACATATCCTGATGCCAACATCATGGTTGTGCAACATATTATGGGGCAGGAGAAATCTCAATTTATTTCAACTACACTACTTTGGACGTTGCGGAGATGTTTGCCGGTCTGGTGAAGAAGAAATACCCTAAACAGAAAATAAGAATGGTGAAAATTGACGTGGATGAGCTGAAAAAAGAGAAGAATGTTAAGATTATTGATCTTACCGATCCTCAGATACTGGAAATACATTTGGAAAAAAAGTCCAAAATGGCTCGCAACTGGGCAAATAAATATAAAGAAGTCCTCGTGGAAGGCAAGATTCCAGCGCGGTGCGTGGCACTGATGGAATCGAATGATTACGCAGTTAAATTAAAAGGGTTTCAATATCATATTCATATTGGTAGCTATCGTTATGATTATCGTGGAAATTTTGACCAAATGACATTGCAAACTTCGCCGACCTGCTATTCCACGGATCTTGTTCCCACATTCTATCAATTTGAGGAATTCTTTCAGAGATCTAACTGTACTAGCTTGAGCTTTACCCGTGTAAAATGTATATTGTGACTCTGATAGATGAACATACGAACTGTAAAGATACTAAAAGAGCAAGTTCACTCTAAACTGCGATTTTATCATGTCTCCATCTCCTGATGACTTCGCATCCTAATAAGAATTCAAAAATAAAATTAGATTTATAACAATCACCTAGAAATATTCTTCTCAAACCCCTTGCATCATTGAATATACATTTAAACATGACAGATATGGCAACAGAGTCATCATAGGTCTTAAAATGTCAATGGATGATTGCCTATATATGTTATTATATATTGTGCAACTCAATTTAAAAAGATAAGTAAATTACAATGACATTTAAATCTGAATCTTTTATTTAATTGTATGCCAAGTCCGTGTATAAATTATGTTGGTATGGTTTAAATAATTGTTCCTGTGTGTTTTCATTCAATAATACAAAATTGAAACAAATATAATTTAGGTAAATAAAAACATTTATCAAAGATAAAGGAAACTGTTCTTTTCTTTCATTATTGGACCATATTATTGACTGTCCACCCTGACATCTTGATAGAAGTAAACATAGCAATGATCTTGACCAACATATGTGCAGAAAAAAATAAGGTAATCAATTGTCGATTTGCAATGTTTGACAAAATTTGACTTCGATAAATACATCTACACTGAAGGTACACACTGCGTCGTCTGCGTCCAGTATTTACAATGTATAATTCTAGTATTTCCCAAAAATTGAACACTGCGTCGTCTGCATCCAGTATTTACAATGTCTAATTATAATATTCCCCGCCCCCAAATTGAACAAAAGGGGGAAAAATATGCCTTTAAATTTGAGAACCTGCACAGTATGTAGTATGGTGAATTGTAACTTTATTGTACAAATACGTCAGAAACTGATAGATATATTGAAAACAATTTTCATTATTTATGGAGGTGGTGATGACACAAACTGCTAGCATACTTATCTAAATTTGAAATGTTCACATACACGTTGCATTATCAAAGTTGATAATGATGATGTTAATGATGATAATGATTATGAAATGTTTCCTTGTCCACTCATATATGATCTGCACCACAACTAAGGCATTTTATTATATTTTCATATTTTATTAAAATTATTAAATTGTTACATTTAAATAATAATAATAATAATAATAATAATAATAATAATAATTTTATTATTAATATTATTGTTATTATTATTATTATTATTATTATTATTTTCTAGTGGTTATAGAATTAATGTATGTCTATAATCCTGTACAACACTTGTAAACACACATACTCCCACACACTTTCTCTCTCTCTCTCTCTCTCTCTCTCTCTCTCAAAAATAACAAGGAAAAATGTGTTCATGGCATAATATTAACTACTAAATACATAACATCACTCCATACCATGCACCCCAATGAGGGCATGCGATAGGTGTGTGTGTGTGTTGTTCAGAAATTTCCAAGTATTACCAAAGTACTACAGATATTAATTGGACATTTGGCAAATATATTCTCACTTGCTCAGGTCCATGCATGCAGAAGGTGACCATAGGCATGAAATATAGGCTGAAAAGCATGAAGAAACCATTACAGAAATATATATATGCACTTGATCATGCTTTTATGGAAAGGACCTACTTAATCGATGGGGTAAATGTTTTTTTGCTTTTACATTCTCAAATAATCTACAAAACATTCTACATATCAGCCTCACTTTTCACATGTTTCTTCGTCAAGGCTATATGTGTCAAATGATTTATGTATTTTGTATTGAGATTGCTCAGTTTGCTGGGAATGCCTCAGAGGATCAAATTGGAACTGTTTATATATATATTAAAGGGCATATAAATGGCATATATATAAGAGTCTGGGGCCCCCTCTCAAAAAAAGCGGTGTTTGAGGAGTGTTTTGGACTCCACTCACTAACACACACAGCTGCGGGATTCGCTTGGGCAGTTGCTATGTCACTGGGATGAGATGGAAGTAGAAAAGTATTTCTATATACTGAGTGTTTTAAAACAAGTAACATAACAAAGTGTATTACTTACAACGAAGAACATGAACATAATAATAATAATAATAATAATAATAATAATAATAATAATAATAATAATTATTATTATTATATTAAAAATAACAATAATCCTTTCCATAATGATCTTCATCATAAAAATTCATGTTACAGTTTTATATATTTACAAATGCAAATATGATTTTTAAGTACAGCCGTTTGTATAGGTCACTCTAACTTGTAAACTCGTTACTTGTGCAACTTAAATAGATACACCATTGCAGAATGAGTACTTGCACATACTATTTGTACATAATGTACAAATATTTAAATATTCATGTAAAATAATTATATTAACATAGGTGACAACCTGAAAACTCACTTCTTCATTAGAAAAATTATTAATAAAACAGATGACTTACTATGAAGAAGTTTATTTGTCACTAGGCCAACATGCTTTCAATATACAAATATGACCATAACAATCTTCATTGATAGCAAAGACAACCTTTACGACAGAATTGTAACAATACTAAATACTGTCTCTCATACACACACACACACGCATATATATATATATATATATATATATATATATATATATATATATATATATATATATATATATTATCAAATTCAACAGGATATCAGTTAGGCACATCCTTTATTCCTATAAGTGCATTCAGTCTTTGGCTGTTTAAAAAATAAAACAAGATTTTGTTTAACAGAAACAGACTCAATACAGGCCCTGTACAGTATGTTATGAAAGTTCATCAATGTATCGATACAGTGTATGAAGTGGTCCATACAAATTAGAACAACTAATTTATAAAAAAAAAAAAATTGAAAGTACTGTGAATGGTGTTTAATGATTTCTTCAGTCTTACAAATGTGCTTTTGTATACAAGTGTTGTATATAGATGTTATGAAGTTGTTTACACGTGTATCTCACCTTATAAACAATGACATAATTGACAGAACAATGACATTAAATTATTTATTTGCCAAAAATAATTCGAAAGTATAATGTATCTACTTGAAGAACATCCATGATGATGATGCGAAAGCTCTTGAAGGAATAAAGGATGAACATGATTGATATCCTGTTCGTGCCCTTAACGTGAATTTTAACGCGTTCGTTATACTACTGTGAGGATCTATTCAAATAGCATAGAAAGTGTTCAACTATATCTACTTCATTTAATCATCGTTAAAAAAGTTTTGGCATTCATGTACATTAGTTCAGAATTAGAGTTTTTCCGAGCATGTGTAAGTTTACTTATTTCCGAAAGAGCCTCCATGGTTCGTACCACTGACCAAAAAGTCATTTGGCATATGACCGGAATGTGCCAGTTATGCCAAGGTATGGATATTATTAGTTTATAGCGTCTCCATGTTTTTGAAATAAAAAAAAAAATTTAAAAATGAATTTTTTTCCCGTTAATTATATGTGCAGTTTGTGCACTTAGATTACTGCTTGCTTGTTCTTTACCATATAAATACATGAATCAATAGACCGAGAGAGACAGACAGACAGACAGAAAGACAGAGGGAGAGAGAAATTTAAAAATAGACACTGGTGAATGGATACACAATTTATTATAATAGATTCTATGTCTTTTGATGTAGAATATATGTTCATTATGAAATAATACTGAAACGAAAACGTCCGTAGTGAATATACATTTCCAGTGTAAATCTTTCTTACGTTGTATAAGAAAAACCCACATGATTAAAACCAAATATTGACATTGGCTTTGCCGTTGTAGAAATTCCCAAATTTGGTTTTCCTGTTCAAGAAATGTAAATAAGCCAACGTGTGACCAGCAGACCTATCTTTAACATATAACACAAAATTCAAGGCGAAAATGTATGACAAATAAGGTATTAGTCAAAATATAGATTTTCATTCTGATTTTTAAAATTATATGAAATTACCTATTTAAATCTCACTTTATCTGATTTTACTTGTTAAATACTTCCGGTCACTCTTGAAGAACGCTGGTGACCTAGTTGATGATGTCATTATCTCGAAAGAAGCGCGTTAGGTCGCGAGAAACATGGCGTACGATTATAGGATGGAGACGAAGTTAGATGGATGGACGATATATTATATATTTACTTTAACTTTTAATGATATAGTTTTTAACAAATAAATAGCATTTAATTTAATTTTTGTTTAAACGGTTTCCATAAATTTGACAATAGTGAAACATGTACTTATATACTGCTTTTGATGATATGACCGTTGTTTTAAGGGCGTTAAGAAAGTTTTCTTCTTGGAAATATGTGAACGGGGAATATTCTTAAAGGATTCAGAATTGACAAAGAATTCATTTAATGCCCAAAGACACAAAAATAAGTAAACGGGTTTCGAGGTTGACTGTTGGATTCATTAGACCAAACGTTAGATTCCCAAAAGACTATGATGCAGACAAGGTGCATTTTAATGAGAAAGGACAATACACGTTTGTTTGTTTTTTTTTTTTCTTCTTTTTTTTTGTTTGATGAAAGTGTTGACTTCTTTGCAAAAGTTATAAATGCTTATGTGAAAAATAAGAAGTCGACAGTCTGTCGTTAACCATTTGTGTTTAAATGATATATTCCAATAAATCAGACCGAAAACAATCATGTGCCTGATTCACATTTATATACGACACAGCCTGTTTATGACAAAATCTCTAGCGGAATATTTTTCAATGTTCAGGTTTTGATCTTTTAGCAGTATTTATCACAGTTAGTACATTAATTTTTGGTTTCGTTTGTATTTGTTTGAATAATGATAAAAAAAAATTAAACTTTGATTTAAATTTATACGAATTATTTACTCTTTACTTGATTGGACAGGTATGATAAAAGACGAATCGAAATAAACACACAGAATGAAAGTGAAAAAGGATCAAAGTACCAAAAGTATATAAGACAGTGCATGCAAGAGTGAGATTCAGAGTGCCGTTGTAACAAGTCGGGATATATGATGATAGACAAAGACAACTCAGGAAAGCATTTTTCTTTAGCAGTAATTTAACAGGATTTTAATGAATGCATAGAGAAAGTTAGATTAAAGCATTAAGTACGCCCAGAGTGCAATAATGTTCAGATATAGGTACATATAGTTTAAAATCATTTATTTAAAAAAACTTTATCAATTGGAATTACAAACATATGAATTTGGGGATTCGGTATAAAACATGAGCTTATTCGAGTACTGTCTCCCCCAATAGTAACAACAAATATAAACAAAGAATAAGAACTACATAAATATGATTCAAAGGTTGTGACTTAAATCAATTACTTAAATATTTTAGTCATCCTAATGAAGTTTTCCACAGACAATAATAACATGTAATGATTTCTTTTTCTCGACTGAAGTAGGCTTTTAAATAAGTAAGTCAATCGATTCAAAAGAATATAATATTATAATGTATCGAATCGACAGAATATGTAGATGGATACATAGTGAGATACATGAAAATTATATAATTGTCGCAAACGTGTACATTCATTTCAACGAAAAAAGCGGCACGAATAAAATCTAATTAAATTCTTGAAATCAAGTAAATTCGATCAAAACATTTACTTGAAGAATAATAATGACAAACAATATGTCACTCATCAAGGTATCTATTTATCTGTCTATCAGTGGAACATAGATTTGTATTACCTTTGTAACGCTTGTCCAGCATCATATACATCTCCATTAAAAGAACACGTTGTGCAAAGAAACTCCAAGTAATCGCGAGACCATGATCTCAAGTCTTTTGCACTCATGGGAATACAATCACTGTGGACCCATTGTCGGCAATTTATGGATTGTAAAGTGTCAGTTTTATATTCACTGGAGATATTGAACGCATGGATTTTGATCCATCCTTGTTGTGTGTGTATGTGTATGCGATAATATCAGCATTGTATAAAACTTTTTTAGCAAAACATTTACTGCTCAATTATGATATGTGTGCATAATAAAAGTCGGGCGTGATTTCTTTGAGTGCGAAATGGGATAAAAGGGAGGACAATAAAGGTTTGTGCAGTCAATTCGAACATGAATTAAGAGATTTAAAACAAGATGAATTAAACCGACTTACACCGTCCGTTCCGGAGATTACCTCGGTTCCGGAACGATCGGTCGTTTATCATACCACCTCCGTTCCGGAACGATCGGCCGTTTATGATACCTGTCCAATAAAGTTATACCGAGTGACGAGTGATATAATTAGGAAAAAAGTAAATAATTCATATCAAAATCGCTCAGATCATAATTCCTGTGTGTACCCCGATATATACACCAAGAACATGTAAATACCTGTGTATTTCGGTTTTTCAGTGTATTTTGGTGTTTCTAGTAACCGCCAATTCTGTATGCAGTTTCTCAATACAGGCTAGTTTTTTTTGTACGACTGCATATTCAAGGGAATTTTGTTAGCTTGATTTATTATGAGAAAACTTCGGTCTCGCTGATGAAATGTGGAATTTTATTTTTAAGTTGTTTAAGGACTAGTAAATTATTAACATTTATCCATATGTATGCCCCTTACCCACATGTAGATCATCTATTTACCGTACTTCTATCGAAAGCTGTAAACTTTGTGTACAAATCGAAGCATGTGACCTATGAATGGGGAACAGATTGCCTGGGTTACCTATAATTGGTGCTCAATTGGCTTTAACATACATGTGATTCTACCAGCGGTAGGACAAAAATAAAGTTTTTAAGGACATCTACCGCACATACCGTTTTATAGTTGAAATCTACTGCTTTTGAAAATTAACTTCTTTTTTTAAATTGGAAAAAGAAAGGGAAAAAAACCACGGTATTTTTAAGCATTCAATCCATGCGTTACAGTCAGAACCAGTCTACTGAAGACTAAAACTGTTCCAGCAATCGTTGCGACCGGTGCAGTGGTGCTTGGCTGAGTTATCGGATTAAAGCTAACATGTGTACATAACAAATCAATTACCTTATTGTTGTAATCAGGAGAGTTTAGGCCACATGTGGGATGCTTTTTGAGGCGTTATAAGTAATAAAGGGATCAATGGTGGTCCATGATGGCTTCGGAGTCTTTGATTAAAAATCGGATGTTCTTTTGCGAAGGTCAGATAAAAAGGAAAGACCGACCAGAAAATGATTTCCTTAGAAACACTTGAGTAAGTAATGCAACACTGGTTAACCATATTAAACGGCACCTATGAACAACATCAAAAGTGTAAAGAGAAACTGTATAAAGCAAGACATGCTTCAGATGCTAATGAATATCAGCACTGCCGATGGAAGGAGTAAGGATGACATTGATATAGCAATTGGACAATGGTTGACATCAGAACCTAGAGGAAGACATTGCTTTACGTGAAATATTTTGAGATCTGAATAAACACACAAGTCAGTTTAATATGATTTTGTTTATTTCTTTTCATACTAAAAGTTATGGCCCTTTTGGGCACATGGAATTGGAGTCCGGGCTTGTGGAATTGTAGTCAGGGCTTGTGATTATTTTAAAGTCACCAGTCCTGGGCCTGTGTCTGAAATTGTTTTTCTTTGCGCACATGTGTATCCCCTTGCTATCTTGACAACAGTATAAACCCACTGTGATGCATTGCTGAATCGGATTTGCTTCGTGGTCAGATTGGGTCAAATGGTTTACAAAATTTCACAAATATAATTTACTGCAACATATTAGGTCATCTCAATCCTACAGCTCGTAAGTCGCTGATATTTATATGATATAGGGTTGAAAGGTAGGTGTATTTACAAAAAGGGGGGTAGGGGTGGTGTTCTGAAGAGTGGGTTTAATCTTCTAAGCTTTGATTCAGGAGCACGTTTGGTATACCAGATATAATAAAAAGACAATTATGTTTTCCTATGTAAATTGCAGATATATTTCATCTTGTGGTACAGAAAATGATATATTTTAACTCATGGCTTCGACACTTGCTAAAATATCATATTTTTTTTACCACATGATGAAATATATCTGGTATTAACGTAGGAAAAGAAAATATCCTCTATTGCATACTTAAGTGTGAAACAAAATTATTGGTGAAATATTTTTCATATTTTTTAAATTCCTATATTTTCACATGTCAAAAATATATCTTTATATTTTCACGTGTGAAAATACATTATTTCCCATCATGCCATGCAATGCTTGATAGTTTGCGCCTATAGAAGTTGTACTTGCAGCAAGAAAAAGCTGGCATTTTGTGAGAAATTGAGCAATAAAAGAAGAAAGTGTCTATTCATACGGTGGCCATATACTGGAATTACAAAGACTATTTGCATGGCTGCTGTGTACCCACTGTAGCAAAGACTATCAACATGGTGCCTGGTGAATACATCAAATCATCCAATAAATACAGGACCTTGTTACAAATGAAATTAAGAGTACTGGTTAATATATAATCAAATGGGATGGGGGTGTTGAAGCCTGTAATAACATTGTTACAGGTTTGGACCCTCCCAATCCCTCTATCCATCGACCGATACTCGTAATTGCAATAGTAACGAGTGCCTGTGAAATAAAGGAGTGTTACATTTTTCTAGTTTTAACTACAATGACTTGCAGAAAAGGTACTCAGAGCGAAAATGAATACATTTTCTATGGAAGAAAAGATTAACTGCATGGTTTTCTGACAATTTCAATTTAAATATATAAATACTTAATGACCATTATACAAAATATGCAACTGCCGTGTGGATTGTGCTAGTTGTTCCCGCAATTGCTACAGTATATGCATTTTGGATTGCGGATTGCCCAGTCAATCCGTTGGACGTGGACATAGAGGCAATGGATTAAGTGCCCAATACGAGTACTGGATGTCCACACAGTCTAGTGGAATTCCATCATTGATTTTATTGCAGCTGTAGTGGGTTTTATGGCACCCATCGCTGATACTATTGTATTCCCTCCGCGAGTCGACACTAAAACAAACAGATGGAATAAACCCCAATGCTGTAAACCCAATCATGGCAGTTGTCAGTTTCATACCATTACCTGTGCAAACTGTACACTGGTAACATTTCTTGTGGTATTTATCAGTGGCCTATCTAGGGATACATAGTAAAATGCGCGTAACGTAGAAACAATACCAGGTTTTAAATTTCTTGGATAGCTTGCCACCTGTGTCCATGACATAGCGTACATCAGAAAAATTGCCTAGCTTCAGCATACATTCCTGTTGATTGATTAGATGTACATGTGCCTGTTTGCATATACAGATGCGGAAATTACATGCTGTTCTTCATCAAACGGTAATTTCGATGTTCTTTCTCAATAAACGGTTTTTCATAAAAGTGATTCATGTACGAGTTATTAATTTGTCATAGTTTCCCTTTAATGCCCATACTATTTCCAAATCCTCCTTTAAAGAAATTATTGAAAGCAGTAAACAAACAATTTTATCTGTAGATTTAGAAAAAGACTGATTATTTGAGAGTATGCTGATTTTAAAATGCGCTGAATTTGTCTACACGGTATTGAAAGCTGCTCTCTTTAAGTGGCTGTTCATGCCATAAACGAAGTGATTTTTATGAAAAAGGTTACTTACTAAATCACTTTGTTCATGAATCTATCATCAAGCACCAGCCGAAGAGTGACATTTTTACTTTGAAGTCAGTCGCTACACTTATTAACAGTGGCAAGTTAGAAAGGTGTTGAGCTTCGATCTTAATTCGATTTCAATAGAAACATTAACTTCTGAATGAAAATGTTTTTTGTTGTTTGTGGACAAATGAATTTTGGACTGAGAAACGCAATGAGGTTAAATTGTGATATTTTTGCGCAAAATTGGTTCCTAGAAGTATATATAACACACCATATAAAATTTGCATTCTCCCCATTAATCAATGCAGTGCATATAAGTCTATCATATCAGCACAAAGCTATGACATGTTTATGAAAGCTATATTACACTACAGGCTTTCTTTTATTTTTTTAAAATGAATCTTTGTAATGAAATGTGTTTTTTATATGCAAAGATGAGAGAGAGAGAGAGAGAGAGAGAGAGAGTATGTACGATAGCTTTCTATCGACATTACCTGTAGCTATTATCGCTAACTGGGAAACAGGCATTGATAATTAATTACAGAGTATGCATTTGTTAAATGTGCTGCAATTACCTTCATTTTAGCATTTGTCTGCTGACAAAATTTAGAAATAAAATTTTGATTCCCCTTGTTAGTCAAAATAAGTAAATAGATAAATTCCTGCTTAGCAATTCATTTTATATTAGCAAGAATTTATATAATTATATTGGGTTATTAGCCTGCTTTTCTTATTTTCTTATTATCTGTTGTCGAATCTGGCCATAATTAACACGTACAAATTAGAGCTTCAGAAATGTAATAGATTGAAAGTAGAATGAGTGGGCATTACTGCAATAATCAAACTGAACGCAGTGACTATATTTGCAACGACCTTGGAATAAATGTGAACGGCTCAAAATAAAAGGGAAATAATTGGGATTTACAACCTTTGAAGCTCAAACCTCTTCCACCTCCAATTCGGAGTAGTTAATGAAATTCTGCCAGGGATACCCGTGTAAAGCCGTTACAAATATGAAGCCACGTATTAATAGCAATCAATGTAATTAGAGATAGATTTTATAGCCTAGGCAAACACGTGACTTGGCAATTTTGGGCGATATGCAAGGCATTATTGATAGATATGATATGTTCAGCTTAGGCCAAAAAAATATATATGTGTTTCCTATTGCACTGGTTTTAAAATTAGGGTAGGCAGGTAGGTCTTTTTTTTTCTTTTTTCTCAACATTACATATAAACCAAATAATATTTCAAGCGCTTCAAAGTACTGGGTAAAAGCGGCTCAATTAGATGCACAAATAAATTTCGGCAATGTGATTCTTTTTTGTTTCTTATTTTTTTAATATTTTTTTTTTTACCATGGGGGCAAAAAGTGCTAGGGTCGGCATTAAGAAACAGGGACGGTCGGCCGACCGGAAACACACATTTCTTTTTTTTTTTTTTGGGGGGGGGGCCTTATGCCTAATGCAGTACAAGTTAAACGGGGGGGGGGGGGTATGAACAAAAAGAAAGCTAAAACCAAACCGTCGTACAAAACCGGAGGCTATTTATTATACAGTAAATGCAATCTTATCTACCACAGATACCCATTTCACAACCATGTTTGCATAATAGTAGGCATTTTGGTTGATTTGCAAAAAAAAAAAAAAAAAAAAAAAAAAGAATGATGATGATATGATGCATGTCCAGGAGAAATTAACTGCTATTGCAATACTAAAAAAAAAAATTTCCCCATCTGCACATACTAACTTGGCCCACCTTTTTTGCTATACTGTGTACATGTATGTCTTCAGGCAGTTAACCTTTGATTATTACTTTATTTTAATTCAACTAGTTCAAAGTTTGTCATGTGACTTGAAGCTTAGTTTTGGTTCTCAAAAATTTAGTGCCATTTGGGCGATTATGGACATAGTTTCAGTTCTTTTACATTGTTGGCTGCTAAACCCTGTATAAATATGCATTTAATCCATGTTGCTTGGCAGCAAAATGTTTTGTTTGTATTCACATCAACTTCTTAGAAAGGATAATTGGGTCAAAATGTAACAAATTAGTAACTAAACTGATAAACAATATTCGTTTGATATTCATGTACAGTATTGCAGTATTTGTCATGCGGATTGAAAGAATGTACGTGTCCTGTATCAAATAAATTGTATCTACGTTAACTGACAATAATACATACAAGTTTATCTCCTACCGAAAATGATTACACCTTTTCATCACTTTCACCCATTGATTTGGTAATATTAAACTCTTCAGACGACCAAACCAGCAATCCTAAGTATATTTTTTAACTTGTTGGTTATATAATGCAGCATCATATACTTCACATAGTCTGTATACAGTAGGTCTATGGTAAAAGTAAAACCCGAGTCACAAGTACTAAACAGAGGGTGGACGTCCACTATTACATAAATATATTGCTGCGACTATCTAATCGGGGCAATAAAACTTAATCCGTCCACTACAAGTCACGACATCCACAATCCACAATGACCACTACATCCGGTACTTAGCGGAAGAGCATGAAAGGATTAAGGTCCATCCTTGCAGCGTGTATTTTCTATAATCCATGATGCGCATACTGTACAACCATGTGAATACCGTTCGCATATCAGATACCTGAAACTGTACAAATTACTTAAATTATGTACATGATGGATGTCCGAATAGTCTTTCAAGATTAGATACAGGGCGGTTATGCGAATAGTCTTCCTCATTTAAGGTCAGGCCTGAGCAAATCCCATAGCCCGACGTCCCGGACTATTTATTTTCGAAGTCGGGCAAGTTGAATTTTCCAGTCGCTAGTCCGGGACAGTGCTCATTTTCTATTTTAAAAAAGTCGGGTAAGTCCTTATTTTCGTGCTTTAATCACTATATACCTTTATGTGGCCATTCATGACTTCCGGGCATACTGAATACTTGATTCTACCCCTCTTCATGTATACATTTACATCCTGTATAACACCTACAGGTGGTCAGTGATAACTCTCACATATGCGCACATTCTATTACCGCTTGAATGCAAATTGGGCGACCAAATTATCGGCAAATCAAAACACGTCAAATAAAACAAAACCGGTGTGATTAATTTGCAGTATTTTGAGCGGTTTTCTTGCATTGTGTATACTCAAACCAGATCCTCACGAGGGGCTCACTCTGATTTTAATCCAGGGAGTCAATGTAATTAAATGAATGAAAGGTACTTTAACGACATCAGTTGGTTTCGTTTATGAACTGATTAAATGACAATAATGATTCTTTAATTTTTAATTGATTATACAGAGGATTATCTTCCACGTGCGATATTACGTTTGAAGCGAAACAATTATGCTAATTAATGATCTGTCTCTGTTCGTATTTAAAATAGTAGATATATCTTATGATCACTTTAGAAGTAGTTGTCAAGCAAAGTGATATTTACTATGTGGAGTTTGCTAAATTATTTTCGCAAGGAAGGTAATAAGGACGATTCGGAGAAGGAAAATATTTTTGAAAGTTGAGGGATAAAACGTAAGACTGCCAAAGTGTGTGAGGTTGCTATTTCTCCAAAGAGACATAAGCCAGACTCTGTGACAAAAAAAATGTCAAATATGACACTGCTACATGTAAAAGACAGAGACATTTTCAGCTGCATTGGGTTGATTGTTATCCCTGGCTTGAATGCATTGACTCGGAAGGAAAACTATTTTGCAGTTATTGCAAACAATTTCCAAAACGGGCACAGGTTGGAAATACAACCAGTTTATTTCTCAGTGGAACTGACAAATTCAGAATTGAACCAATCAAGTCTCATGACATTTATTGACCTCGCAAGGCCTCTGCAACACAATATATGCATGCCACTAGTCATCATGTGCAGAAAATTCCTGAAGTTAGAGTTGCTGACACTCTACTAGGAAGGCCCTTTCAAAATTAAATGAGACTGAAATGAAAAAAAAAAAAACAAAAAAAAAAACAAAAAACAAATGAGAGCTCTTTTTAACACAGCCTACACTCTAGCCCGTTATGGAAAACCATTCTTAATAATCTTGAAGTGATTTTCAAACAGCCATTTATGAGCAGTATTTAGAGTTCAAAGCGAAGATGAGGTCATACAAGCAGTCACCGGATCCACCTGTTGAACTTCTTAGAACACTCTTAGTGAATATTCCACCTTGTCTCAGTCTGTTATGCAAACTATTAGAAATCATGTTTGTTATAAGCCCTGCCACTGCTGAGTGTGAGCGAGGATTTAGTTCAATGACCTTAATCAAGACTTCATTAAGGAATTAATTAAACCAAGAGAGTTTACGCATTCTAATGAACATTTCAATTAATGGACCAGAGCTTGAGAACTTTAACCCAGACACAACTGTCAATTGATGGCTTAGTGCTGGTGCAGGTTGCAGACATGTACATTTACATTTTTCAAATTCAGAAGCTAAAATATATATACATGAAGTATATCAACCATTGTTTTTGAACAAGTAAATTCTTTTAAGAAATAATTATGTTATATATTATTTAATATGTTCTTTCTATGGATTGAGTGCATAGATCTCATCAAATCTTGGCAAGTGATCACAAATTTGGGACAAGTGAAAAGTAAGGTGGGACAAGTGAAAAATAAGGTGGGACAAGTAAATGTTCTGAAACCACTTGTCCTGGACAAGTGGATGAAAATAAAATTGCTCAGCTCTGAAGGTACACGGCAGCCGTGCAAATAGCCTCAAATTATTTAGAAACTGCATTACCTTTTAGGCGTGGAAATTCTTTTTTGCCATATATATTGGACTTGCCACCGTTTGCTTCTTTACGAAGTTATATTCCTTAACAACTTTGACAACAATGTACAAAATCCAGTTGCTGCATCATTTAATATGACTTGCTTGTGCAGTCACATAGGGTAAAATAGTATGCAAAATGTCAAATTTAATTTATTGCAACAGATTAGATGATCTAAAATCTACTGTTCTCTCAGATCTCTGATACATGTATTTTGTCATGATCAGCCAATAAATGTGATTGAAAAAATTAGGTGAACTTAACGAAGAGTGAATTTAATCTTCAAAGCTTCGATTCAGAATTAAGTTTGGTATATAATACCATTACAAGTTTCTTTGCTTCTGTTAATACCAGATATATCTCATCAAATGGTACCAAAATAATGACATTTTAACTTGTGGCTTTGCTTCTGTAAATACCATATATACTTAATCAAATGGTACCAAAAACATAAAATTTTAATTTGTAGTTTTGCTTCTGTAAATACCAGATATATTTCATCAAAAGGTACCAAAATAACAGCACATTTTCACTTGTGGCTTTGGCACATTTATTGTACCACACGATGAAATATATCTGGTATAAATGTAGGAACAGGAAATATCTAATACCATCATCACTTTGTAACTTGACAAAATCATTGGCATTATAATTTGTGTAGATCTATGTAATTTGATTCTGACTTACCCATCTTTAACCATGTTAAATCAGATAATTTGTGCACAATTTCAGTTTGTTCAAATTAGGTTACATAAAAGTTGGTATGGTTTGGCTGTTATGGAGTTGTGAGCTATCTTTAAGAGACCAACCAGTTAATGGGGGGGGGGTACAAGTTTGTTATCGCTACTCTTCCTAAACTACTTGGAGAATTGCCATGAATCTTTTCACACCCATTCAGCCCATGGCCTAAAATATGGTGCTGCTCGGACTTCCAATATGGCCAACTCCGTGGCCATCTTGATAATCTTTATTTTCGCTACTCCTCCTGAATGGATGGTCATATCATCATGGGGTTTTCACTAAAAGACTTCTTATGATGTTTGGTTGGTTCTAAATAAAAATGGTGACTCCAATATGGCCATCACAGCAGCCATCTTGAAAATCTTGTTATTGCTACTTCTCCTGAATGGATGATCATATCAACATGGGATTGCACTAAAAGATTTCTTATGATGGTTTGTTGGTCCTAAATAAAAATGGTGCCGCTCTGATTTCCAGTATGGCTGCCATGGCATCCATCTGGAAAATCTTGTTATCACTATATGTACTTCGCCTGGATGGGTGGTCATCAGGATGGGGTTTTCACTGAAAGACTTCTTATGATGTCTAGTTGGTCCTAAATGAAAATGTTACTGATCTGAAGTTCAATATGGCTACCACAATGGCCACCTTTAAAATCTTGTTATTGTCACTCCTCCTACAATGATGGTCATATCAGCATAGGGTTTTCACTAAAAGACTTCTTATGATGTCTGGCTGGTACTAGATAAAAATGGTGCCGATCTGATATCCAATATGGCCACCATGGCAGCCATCTTAAAAATATTATCACATCTCTACTTGAACAGAATGTCATATTGACATGAGGTTTTCACCACAAGACTTCGTATTATTTTCAGTTGGTCTTAAATAAAAATGGTGCCTATCTGATGTCTAATATGACCACCACAGCAGCCATCTTGAAAATCTTGTTATTGCTACTCAGGATTGGAAGTCTTATCTTGAACATATTGTTTATCTCTACTCCTCTCCAAATGAATGGCTATATGAACGTGGGGTTTTCACCTGTACACTTCTTATGATACCTAATTGGTCCTAAATGAAAATGATGAAAGTCATACGTCCAATATGGCTGCCATGATGAATGTGTTAAAAATCTTGTTTTCACTACTTCTTCTGAATGGATAATCAATATGACATGGGGTCTCACCGAGTCCTAAATGAAAATGGAGCCAGTCATTATTCTAGTATGGCTGCCATGATGACTGTCTTAAAAATCTTCTTGTCATCATCCCCCTGAATGGATGATCATTATGACATCGGATTTTTTACCAAGATTTCTAATGATATCTACTTCGTCCTTAATGAAAATGATGCGAAGCTGAAATCAAATATGTGCACAGCAGCTAATTTGAAAATCTTGTTATCATTGACAACACCTGACATCCTAAAGTTCATATAAAAGTAGAACCTTTATAATCTAGACCCTGAGTATTATGACATGGGATTTTTACCAAAATGTGCTGCTCAGACATCCAATATGAACACCATAGTGACTATCTTGAAAATTTTTTTATCGCTACTCCTCCTGAATGGATGGTCATATCAGCATGGAGTTTTCACTAAACGACTTCTCATGATGTCTAGTTGGTCCTAAAGAAAAATGGTGCTGATCTGGGGTCTAATATGACCGCTACAGCAGCCATCTTAGCAATCCAATATGGCTTTAGAGAATCTTGTTATCGCTACTCCTTCTGGATGGATGGTCGTATTAACATTGAGATTTTACTAAAATCTCCTTATGATGTCTAATTGATCTTAATGAAAATGATGCCACCCACGCCACCCCAGTGGCCATTTTGAAACTATTGTCACTACTTCTGCTGAATGTATGCTCATATCAGCGTGGGGTTTTCACTGAAAGACTTATGATGTCTGGTTGGTCATGAATGACAATGGTGCCAATATCACCACCACAATAGCCATCTGGAAATTCTTGTTATCGCTACTCTTCAATGGAAAGTCATTTTGACATGGGATATTCGTCAGAAGAGTTATACTGGTGTCTAGTTGGACCTAAATGAAAATGATGCAAACTGACCCCCAGTATTATCACTATGCTGGCCATATTGAACATATTGTTATCTCTACTCCCCCTAAATGGATGGCTGTATCAACATAGGGTTTTCACCAATAGACTTGTTATGATACCCGGTTTGTTCTAAATGACAATGGTGCCAATCGTACATCCAATATGGCTGCTACAATGACTGTCTTGAAAATCTTGTTAACACTACTCCTTCTGAATAGATGGTCATATTGACATGGGATTTTCACCAAAATATTTCTAATGATGTATACTTAGTCCTAAATGAAAATGGTGCCAATCTGACATCCAGTATGTCCACCACTGCAGCTAATTTGAAAATCTTGTTATTGTTGAAGAATATCAGGGATGGTGACAACAGTTGGCAGTTAAAAAGCAAAAATGGTCTTATCTTGAATTCCTGGAAATTCTTTTCGCCCAGTCAAGAGTCAATCATTTAGAAGAACACTTGTTGTTATTTTTATCGTAGTAGCGGTAGTAGTAGTTGTTGTAGTTGAGATTGTTGTTGTTCGTGTTATTTTCTGGCACATGTGACAAGGATCTTTGTGAATGAAAATTGAATGTTACTCATGAATTGCTCTTATATGTACATAGTATAGTCTCAGAAAGAAAAAATAGTTTGATCAATAAACCATACTTTAAGTGGGTGCTGCGCTGTGAATTTCTCTTTTCTGTCTATCCAAGTAAGAAAAGGAGCAATTTGTGTTTTCAAATTGTTGCCTGTTTTGAAAACGTAAGTAAAAAGTGTTGGATTATTCCTTAATTTATATTTGAAATATTTCTCCAACAATAAACAACTAGTTTGCAATTGGAATATTTTACATTATAAATTAAACGCTGATATTTTTTGATCTGTTTAGTACTGCATTAATAGGCATCATCTTTTCATTTGTTAGAATCACAGATAAAAGCATGAAAACCTCACCCAGTGAGCTATTTCTACAATTCATAATTGCCACAGATGAACTTAAAACCACGTTCTGTCTGACATTTGGAATAAATATAACTCGGATAGTTTCAGCGTTTATTTAAATTCAAAAATTAAGAAGTTTTGACTTTAAATCATGTTATAGCTTAGGAACATGAAGAATGCTATATAAATATATGTACTTTTATTTATATTTAATTTATATTAATATTTTCACTTTTGTGATAATAACTTGTGTTTTTGAAAACATTTTGTGACACTACCATGCGCTTACCCCAATGCTATCATAAATTTCTGATGAGATCAATAGTGTGTATCCCATTTAACCAAAACGTTTTGTCAGGGACTTTTTATTCCAGTAACCTGTAGGGACTCTGAATGGCCACCAATTCATAAATTTTCATGTAATTGGCAGACACTATAAAATTTCATAGCAACATTATTCTTTTTAATTTGATCTGATAGTATATTATGAGAGGAGTCGTCACTTGGCACTATTGTAATATAAGCAGTCTTCCCACATATATTTATAAAAGCTTTGGCTAGATTTCTCTCATACATGAACATGTACAATGGTATAAGTTCATCTCAACTATTAATATTAGCATTATAGATTGAATGTATCATGCGACGATATAACTTTTGTTTTCAGATATAATGATCTGCACGTCTATAACCTGCATTAAAATTGAGAATTATGCCAAGAAAAATATTTAAAAAAAAAAAAATATGTTAAATAAATCTTGTTTTAGTGAAAATTATGACTTTTTACCAAGCGTTAAAATGCACTAGATTTGCCAAAATTAATCACTATTAATGCTTTCTGCGTTCCTTTCTTATTAAAATAATGCTACATTGGACTATGACCTGTGACTGTGCTGACTTTTGAGTGGGATTTGGTTGTTTGGTTTGAATGGTGTGGAGGCTTTGTCCACCTCCACCTCAAATCATACATCCGATAAAGAACCATCAACAAAATTTAGTACTTATTTATGCTTCCGAGAACAATGAATAAAAAAGTATCAAAAATGTGCTTTTACTTGTTTGTTGGGAAGGTCGGAATGTATAAAAGATTTGACTTCAGTAGATCTTCGAGTGGTAAAAATGTCAATTTATGGAGACATGGATTAAGCCACTGTAAGCTCATCGGCCTTTGATGTGTCCTTCCTAAATGAAAAGGTCCTCTTTTCTTTTCATATTTTAAATCATGGGGCCCATTTTTCACATTTTACAAATTGTATGATTCACCGATATTTATTTTGTGGAAAGTTTGGTAAAGCAAAGGTAATTGTGTTTTAGAAATAGGACAGAATTTGGGGATGGAGTGGGGAGATATATTATAACAATTTTAATATATTATTCAAGGTACCCCGATATATAGTAATGCTATTGTATAAGAATGACACTGAGTCATAAATACCATAAAGAATGTGTATACATGTACATAACCTTTGGATATTTTTCTTTATCAATTAAAATTAATGTAATAATTGCGTCATCCCACCATGCCAGGTAAATGGACAAAAGAACAGTTGATGTGTATGCTGAACTATTGGGGTCTTTAAACAAAATTCCAATTTTCAGTTCTCCCTTATAAATTTAGTAGTTTGCATTGTGATGGACTTCACTCACATTGTAACAGACTAGATACATGTAAGCTGCACCCTCTAGCAGTGTGTGGCAATCTTACCGTTTCGTGTTTGAATCTTTATACTGCAACCATAAGGCCAAATTTTTAATGTTATTATCTGTCAACCTGTTTCCCATCTGTCAGTCTGCCTGTTCATTGTTGTTTAGTTGCTATACAATAAGTTGAGCTCTCCACTATATGTGGTTACCAAATATTTTGATTAACATGGCTTTGGGAAGAATCCGATTAATTGTAGGCAGCAAAAGTAACGGTGACTAGGACTGAGAGACTGAAGATGGTTTTTACACATTGATTTCAATTTATACCCAGTGCCTTGACCAAACCTTGCATATGGCTTTTGCCTGAGATGAGAAAGACACTAACTGATCTTGTGGTCAGTGGTGAAGGTCACAGACCCCTTAAGGATAAATGGTTCCCTGACAATATCTTGAGTTCTTTATCACCTACTTCAACCAAAGTTTGTGATTTTCTTGCAATTGAGACTAAAGACACCTGTTTAATTTTGTGGCAAAAAACCCCCAAAGGTCGGGGTCACAGGGGCTCAAAGAAGGAAGACAGTTTCAACAAAATACCATACGTTCCGTACAACCTACCTTGACCAGACTTTGTGGATGACTCACATTTCAGAGAAGGAATACGGCTGATAATTTTTGGGGTTTCAAGTTCAAAGTCCAAGGTCACAATGACTCCAAGAATAAAAATTGTTTACACACTTGAATTTGAGATCTGCATCACATAATGTGATCAGAAGTTTGGATGGCTTGCATTTGATACTATTAAAAAATCTAAATTGATATCAGAGTCAAATGGTCACAGATACTCCATGAAGAAAAATGGGTTCTGCAAAAAAACTTGATTTCTTACCTGAACAAAAATTGTTGGTGGGTTGCATTTGACATGGAAAGACCAGGCATTCCATAAAATAGGAAATAGCAGGTAAACACTTTAAAGTAACGTGGGTTTGGAGGGGCCCTCCTCCGCCGCAGCTGAGGTATGAGGGCCGCTACTGATGCTCGGGGAATGCCCTGAACAACACTCATAATTTTGGACGTGGGTTAAGTGTACCACTTATGGTAATCGTGTGGCTGATAACATGATGAAAATTATCCCATATATCTCAGAACATGGTTGAGATCATTATTCTTATCCACCATGCATTATTGTTTGTCAATAGTATGGTGTTACCGTTTAAGGAGGTAAGAATGGTTTCACATCTCTAATGATCAAGTAAAGTGTCATATAATTTTAGTCACTTTTAGAGATGTTTCCATGAAAACTTTTGCAAGATATAGCAAGGGACATCTGTTACATTGCCATATGAAACATACTTTACTTTGCATAACCTCATGATTACATGGAATTGAAACCAAGGCATACAAATAGCATGCTTACTCAAGTTGTTGGAATAAAGGACTAGTGCGATGTAGAAAACAGCCCGGTGCAGGAAAAAATAGCTTGTTGCAGCAAATAAACATGGCATGGCAAAGTTTGGGTAAATTGGCGACTACAAAAAAATTTCAAATTTGTCCGAATATGTTTAGGACCAGTCGGTGGTATAGGGGGAAGAAGAAAAGAAAAACAAGATGTAAAACACTGGTATTCTGTAGTGCCAATTTTTTGCATAGTTCCCTATATTTTAGAATTGTATACTTTTTATAATAAATTTATGAATTTACAAAAGAAAATAGAGCTAGATTGCACTGGTTGCAACTTGCCATATTGGATTTTTATTTAAATTGGAAATAAAGTAAAGGGTAGTGAATTTCTCTTAAACAGGATTAGCATAATGGGCGGGGGTGGGGGGCAGAGCGCATGCAAAGTTGAGAACATAAATGTTTGTGGCCATGAAAATAATTCTCACTTCCTAAAATCCCATTGACTATTACAAATTATATAATAAATTAACATTTTTATTCCAATGCTTTATAAAAAAAGTTGTCTCACCTATGTCGTGAACATCAGAAATAGAGTTATCATTTTGAGCTTTCGGGGGGAGGGGGGGGGCTGGCTATGGAAGACTAGAAAGGTGAAATGCACAAAAATATCAATTACATTGACATTTGCAAAGATTTTTTGACCAAACATTTTGGGTACAGTTATTGGAGGATGACACAAAATATTTATAATGGGTGCTTGTGTCCATGTATGGGATAGCGCTGCACCCAGGCCATTTTATGATGGCATATGTGATGTTATGCCATGCCAATTTATTTGCTGTGACCGGCTATTTTTTCTTTCTTGCCCGAGGATATTTTCTACATTGTGCTAGGCGATTATTCCAATAGTTTTTCATATTATTTTACATACAAAAAGCCACATATAGTTTCTTGCAAATATAAACAGTAGCTTCTGTGCTCAATTTATTTTTGCACGATCGTAAGTGGCAATATGCTGTGCCCAAAGTTTAAGCATGTCACTGCTGATTAATAGCACACGGCGATGCATACATGAGATTATTTTTTGACTTATTGTTTGCAACAGTGTGCACTCAGCAGACACCACTGTGGCACTGGGATAAGCAGATATGGTTATAAAATTATCTTTTACAGCGTGAACTGTCTTTGCAGCCATTCACCTGAGAATTTCAGGTAGCATGATGTAGCAATGCATTGAATCTGAGACAGTCCGGAAGAAAATTGTTTTAGCAGATAGTTTCTGATAGGTTTTAATAGCTGACAGTTAGTAATTTAATGACATTTGTGTTGTTTAGTTGCTCCAAATTAAAACTGAAAATTCAGCAGTAAATCTCTGCTATGATTTCAGCAGAACTACAAGTAGTCTGCTCTTGAAGGGACACTATCCAAGGAGATACCAGATGCTACTGAATGATTATAGCTCATTCTGACTAATAGGCACATCTAGTGAAACAACCTATAAGCTATAAACTTTGTGTGTACATTGTGAAGCATGTGATATATGAATGGGGAACAGTACTTTCTCTGTTCTCCGAATATCATTGGTTACCTATAATTAGTGCTCATTTGTACAGCATTAATAATGATAAGCTGTCCCTTGCTCACGCTAACTTGGCAATGCATTGCTAGTTGAATATATTGAGCAGTAGCCTGTGCGAGTTTTTGACAATTAAGCTCCGCTACGTGATTAATGACTTATAAAAGTTTCCAATACATTATTTTTTTCACCCGAATGAAACCGAAATCATTACAATATATTTAAATAAATTTAGTTAAAGAGTTGGCGGCCGCTAGTTTTTTCATACGCAGTGAGTGTTTTCTGTAATGGTGACACATCCACACCACTATCACATAAACTAATTATGAATTTGGAGCTACAGTTTTAATTGATTGATATTATGAAAAGATCAGTGATTCATTTCCATTTTCAACTTTTATCAAGAACATGGAAATGTTTGCAGCGTTCAGGAAACGAAATAACTCCAAGGCCTCCGAATAAGTATCCCTACAGAAAGATTGTTATGAAATACAGACTATACATCAACCTGAAGGCATAGTCAGAAATCACAAGGGCAGAGCTTTATGCCACAATTATCCAGAATGTACCACTTGAGTGTGCATAAATTGTTGGAAACCTTGTTGGTTGTGAGTCCCTCTTCAGCAGAATGTAAACAAGGGTTCAGTAACCAATATCACAAGTAAAAGGGACCCACTATTTACTTCTTCTTGACGTGGTGGGTGTGTCAAAATAATAGTAAAATATATGGCCTTCGGCAAGTGGATTTTAAGTCAGTGCAAGTGATTTTTTTAGAACAGAGATTTGCTCTAGGCCTGTGTCCGAAACACTCTTTGAGCACTGGCGCTGTTGGACAAAGATTGACATTAGAACCTGGAGGAAACCATTGTTTTATGTAAAATATGTTGAGAGGCGAATAAACGCACGAGTCAGTTTAATATGATTTTGTTTATTTCTTTTCATTTTTAAAGTACTGCAATTTCAACATCATGTAAAAATAATAGTAAAAGATAGGACCCTTTCGGGCAAATGGAATTGGAGTCAGGGCTTGTGATATTTTTAAAGTCACTTGCTCTGGGCCTGTGTCTGAAAAAAAATTTCTTTGAACACTGTCAAGGCATGAGGATATAGTAGAAGTCACCATATTGAATCTAGACAGGTCACATAATGAGTTCTTTAATTTGTCGCTTCATTTTGATTGATTTGGACAATAAATCTTTCTTCTGCAAGAGGGAACTGGTTTACAAATCTGTTTTGGCTAGAGATATATGCCAATGGTCGATGTGGAACGGAGTGGATAGGCAACCCTTGGCTTGCAAAGTTGCTACTTCCCTTGTAGACTTCCTAATTTTGCAACAACAGTAATAATAATAATAATAATAATAATAACAATTTGCAATTAAATACAGAACCCTTGTGATCATGAGAGGGTGAAAAGAAGCAAAACATTGCTTTGAACCACCAGACTTCATATTGTAACTTTCTGCTTTCTTAGCACTAACATTTTGTTGTATTGTTGCATTGACTTGACCTTGTACTTTTAATTTTGAGATGTTTACTAAAGAAATAATGAAACGGCTATATGTAGATATGTATATGGTTTAACAGCAAGTCCGCACAATACTGGATATATAGTGCCTATTACAGTTCTTAAAATGTTAAAAGAAAAAAAGAATAAAAATTCTAGAAAAGGGGCTAACATTTCATTCTCAAGACAACTTTAGTCTGAGTTTATTTTTCACATGATAAAAAAGAGCATGCCCGTTCAGGTCCTTTACACACACATTATAAGAGTGTGACAGTGGAATACTAAAGGAATATTATTGAGTGACTACTGTGCCCAGACAAAAAATATTTGCATGTTAGTAAACTGTTTCTCAGTAACTCAACAAAGTAGTTTTCTTTTTCAGTTGAGAAGAAGTCACGAAATAGGAAGTCACCGCAGAACTCGTTTGGATGAGACTTGGAAGTAAATTCCATGAATTTTAGAGTAAATGAACTCAAAATGTTAGTACAGTCAAGTGACAGCAGTATGTTTTCATGAAAGGAATGTCTTATTTTGCATTGCATCTTTGGACGATAATGGCCTAGTTTGTATAGAGATGCTAACGTGATTAAATTTTAGACAATATTTTATTCAGAGATTTAACAATATGATAACATTCACCAGCGCTTGAAAGAAGGGAACCTCAAATTGGCCTGTCATGTCTGTGCTTTCATGCATCTATCTGTAACATTTAATTACCAAAATAGAAACCATTTCAATTTGGTGTATGACCTGTATTAGAGTCTACTGTCAGATGCAAGCCTTTGTTAAAAAGAGCCTGTGGAAAGCATTTCATACTTAAATTGCTAATAAATATCAGTTATTATAAATGTTCATGTGCTACTGTGATAATACAAAAAAGTTTTGACATGAAATGTGTATTTGTTAATTGTAAATTCCTCTGTAATTTCCAAAAACATTACATTCTAGACAGATCAAAATGGGACAGTTCTAGTCTACATAACAATTTTTATTTTTATAGCTTTGTTATCATTGCAAGTACATACAACTGTGAATGTTTCTTACAAACTTGCGTATTCTGGTTTCTAACCTGTGAATATTGTCTTGCTGGTTGGAAAAAATAATTTTAAATTATTTTTATTTTATCACCGTGCTGTTATGTGTGATGTGTCTGTCGCACTGGTTACGTGATGTTCAACAACATGCCATATCATAATACTTTCAATAAATTAGATAGTAAGATATGATTTTGGGAGTTATTTTACATACTATTTGAATAAAGAAAATTGAAATATTTTTATTCATTCGTCATTTGACACAATGACGAATTCACAAGAAACCGTCAGAGTCTGTCCGCTCTCGGCCTTACGTGAGTTTAGTTTTGGGTCTGTTTTTCTCACCAAAAACCCTTACAGTGCACACACCATTCAGTTTGCACATGGCACATTTGTTATACTGGCATTCAAGAACCATCATTTCACCAATCAGAGTTATTCACAAAAGTGGCAAAAATAAGTAATACAGCACTATCTTGTTTAGGACTTCAAAAGTTGCTACATGGTTTAAACCTATCAAAAGTTTGTGGTCCGGATGACAAAATCCAAAAGTACTTGAGGCACTATCTTCTGAGTTGGCACAAGTGCTTACACACCTCTTTTAATAATCGTGGGACATTTGCAACATCCCAAATGATTTGTCTCTAGTAAATATATGCCCACTGTTCAAACAATGTGACCGCGCAATGGCCAGTAATTAAAGCCCAATCTCATTCATTTTGCCCAGGCAGTGGGCAAGATAAAATATGCAAGGGAAAATAAGACGCTCCCGCCTCCACGAGTCTTCCTACCTATGGGAGAAATAGGGTGGTGGTAACATGACATCACAGGGCGGAAGTCTTCCAAGTTGAAGTCAACGGCCAGGGCGGAAGGGTTCCAAGATCAACTTAACGGCCACGTGTTTGAGACCAGGGCGAACCATACCGTAACATGGATAGCGTCTGTGGTCTACAGCCTGGAGAGGGATGGACTCCATCTGGTTGCAACTGCCCATGATACGCCAGGGATGACAAAATGACAATAGATAGAGTTTTGATACCAGATCGGTCGCAGCCCGGGTTACCAATGACCGCGCCATCCGCTGGACGCCAGGACGGAGGTGATAAGTATGCTACCGGTGCAACTACCATCAAAGTACGAGCCAGAGATAACATCACCATTGGATATTAAGACCAGAAGGGAAACTAGAGGAGATAACCCATGAGTTGGGAAGATACCAATGGCACATCTTTGGACTCCGTGAGATGAGCTGAAAGAATGTCGGAGAGAGATCAACAGATGAAGCACACAGGATCTACTTCAGTGGACATGAGGAAAAGCATGAGCATGGAGTCGGATTTATGGTACATAAGGACATTGTGAGTGCAGTCATGGGTTGTCGACCAGTGTTTACAGGCTGATCACCATTCGCTTGAGGGCATCTCACTTCAACAGCACCATCATAGAGGGTTATGCCCCAACATCTGACCATGATGAGGAGGAAATGGATGCGTTCTACGACCAACTTCAAATTCTTATTCACCAGACACCCAAGAAGGATATTCTAGTTATTCAATAAGACTGGAATGCCAAGGTAGGAGTAGACGCACAGACAGACTGGCGAGAAGTCTGTGATCCATACTGTAATGAACAGACCTATGAAAGAGGACTCAAGCTCCTGGACATCGCCACCTACCATAACCTAGTGCAAACGAACACCCTTGGCCCCAACAAATTATATAGAAGACTGACTTAGCACAGACGGAAAACATTACGACCAAATTGACTACATCTTGGTGAGGAGGCGCTTCCGGTCTAGCGTTAACATTGCCAGAACACGTAGCTTCCCAGGAGCGGACATAGGAAGCGACTATGATGCTGATGATGACTATCAAATTTCGTATGAGGAAGACCAAGAAGCCAAGACAGGCTAGGACCAGGTTTAAACTTGAAAAACTTAAAGATCCAAACGTGGCACAAGCATTTGAAGAATCAGTAGGCGCTAAATTTGCACCACTCACAATTCTGGGTGCTGAAGAAATAAACCTAGACTCCTTGATCACCACCTTCAACACTGCAATAATAGGCACAGCCAACGTGATCCTTGGCAAGCATTATAGGATAAAGAAGCCCTGGGTCATAGCATATATCCTCGACCTCTGTGATGTGAGGAGAAAACTGAATAAGAAGCGAGACCTTCAAGGAGTTGAACAATACAGGGAGATTAACAACAGGATTAAGAAGAGCATAAAGAGAGCAAAGGAAAGCTGGTTAGAGGATCAATGTAAGGAAGTCGAGAAAAGCCTCAACCAGAATAACAGTAAAAAGGCATACCAGTTGGTGAAAGAATTGACAACATATACACAGGGGAGATCTTCCACGATCCATGACAAGGGTGGTAAGAGTCTCACAAAAGATTAGAGCTTTACAACCAGGAGACTTCTGGAGACCAAGCTGTACTAAACTTCCCACAGATCATATCAGAGGTTGACCACCCGATCCTCAGGGAAGAAGTAGAGGCTGCAGTAAAAGCAATAAAGAAAGGGATGTCAGCTAGGGTTGACAATATACCAGCAAAACTTGTTCAAGCAGGAGGAACCTCCATGATAGCTGTCCTCACAGCAACAAAATCTGGCAAACAGGAGAATGGCCCACCCCATGGACCCAGTCTCTGATCATCACCCTTCCTAAGAAAGTGAATCTACAGCTGTGCCAGAACTACCAAGCAATCAGTCTCATCAGTCACTCAAGCAAGGTTATGCTTAAGATCATCCTCAACAGACTGAAACCTCAAGCAGAGCGCATCATCGCTGAAAAACAGACAGGTTTCAGAGCAGGACGTAGCACTATTGAACAGATTTTCAATCTTAGAATTCTCTGCAGCATCAACAGGACCTCTATCAAGTCTTCATTGACTTCAAGAAGGCTTTTGACAAGGTATGGCATGCAGCCTTGTGGGCCACCATGCGGAAATACAACATAAACGCAAAACTAATCAGCACCATCGAAAACCTGTATGATATATCCGGTACCCATAAGATTCCCCTTTCTTTTCGCTGATTCCTCTACGAATTTCGTCAAGACTTCTTTTGAGGGTCGAAAATATCACCAGATATAAAATCTGAAAGAAGGGTATATGTCAAAATTCTCTAAGGAGGATACGTTAGGGCTCATATGTATGTGTAAGATTTAATCTCTTGCGGCCTGCGTTATACCACCCATATGTTTAGCCCCCTATTTCTCGAAATCGACTGGACAAAGTTTTTCTAAATTTTACTTCTGTTGGAAAAGATCCCTGATTAGGAACTGTCAAACAGAGGATCAAATCAAAGTTCTCTACGTAGGGGTTCACGCATTGCGAAATTTGGATGTAATCGGTCCACACAATACCAGTTAAATATTGCCGGTATCCATAAGGACCCTGCTATTTCCCTCATTGCTCTCAACGAACTTCCTCAGTACTTCTTTTGGGGGTCAAACATATCCCTAGGTACAAAATATCAAAGAACGATCCATGTCAATATCGTTTGTAGTGGTGCACTGAAGGATCTATATATGAACTTAAGGGGTAATCTCCATGTGGGCTTTGTTATACCTACCATTTATTTAATTCCCTATTTCTCGAAATCGGCTCAACGAATTTTCTTCGAACTTTTCCTACTGTTGCAGCAGGGGTCTACCCAGAAACTGTCAATGAGGCACTAAAATCAAAATCCTGTAATTAGGGGGTTTGTGAGTACAAATTGTTGTTGGAGTCGATCCACATCGGACATGCATTTCATACCCAGTAACCATAAGTTGCCCCTTATTTCGCTCATTCCTCTCGACCAAATTCGTTATATCTTCACTTGTGGGTGGACAATATCGCTAGAGATAAAACGTCAAAAAAAAGGTCTATGTCGAAGTTCTTTAGGGAGGGGATGTTAAAGCTTATATGTGTACGTAAGATTTAATCCCTTTGCCGCCTTTGTAATAGCTCCCCCCCTCCCCCCCGACATATTTATCTCCCTATGTCTCAAAATAGGCTCGATAAATTTTCACAAAACTTATGCTGCTATTTCTCGAAATCGGCTGTACGAATTCTCTCTAAACTTCTCCTAATGTTGGAGCAGGTCCCAAACTAGAAACTTTCAAAGAGTGGTTGAAATCAAAATTCTCTAAGTAGGGGTTAAATAGGTGCAAATTCTTGATATAATCGGTTCACTATGCACCTATTAGGAGCTGCCTATTTCTCTGATTGGTCTCTACGAATTTCATCAAGACTAGTTTTGACTTGATTTGTGGGTCGAAAATAACCCTAAAGATACAATCTCAAAGATGGATCCATGTCAGAATCATTTGAGGGGATGTTCCATATGTAGAATTGAGAGATATATTTACATAGCTAAATCTCGCAATCGGCTCGACGAATTCTTTCGTAACATTCTTCTGTTGCAGTAGATCCCTAACTAGAAACTGTTAAAGAGGGGTTCAGATGAAAATACTTTAAGGAAGGTTTCACGTAATTGAAACTTTTAATATCATCGGTCATCGCTTTGTATCCAGCTTTATACGGCTTGTACCAATAAGAACACTCGTATATTTCTGATTGAGATAGACTAATTGTTTCGTCTCAAAATATTATAATTAGTCGACGTGGACCACTAGCTATGAATGCCATGAAGAGTGTTCAAATTTGCAGCATTTTTGAATCGGCAATAAGTAAATGGTAACCTATTCTTTATTGCATCGGGAATAAGGAATAAGTAACCAGCTCGATGTCATCACTTTTGAATCGCGAATAATTAACTGGTTACTTATTCCTTATTGAATCGGGAACTTGTCACTTTTTCCTTATTGAATCGGGAATAAGGAATAAGGAATAAGTAACCAACTTGATTTCAGTGGTAGATGGACAAGACTGTAAACCCAACTGAAGAAAGACTATGTTTCATATGAGATATACTGGAGGATGAGTATCGTTTTACTTGAGAGTGTCGCTTATATATAGATTTCAGGATTAAATAAATAGTTATTATTGGAACAGACTTAATATGTTTAAATGTTCTGAACTTGTGGATTCAGAAAATGCTACACTTGCAGAGCTAATATGTTATATCTAAACAACTGATATTTGATAAAGAAGATGACGACGACAACAATGATTGTTGTCAATATTGATATAACAGTGTAGTTTGTTTTCTTCTTTGGGGTGGGCGTGTGATGTGGTGGATAGGGATGAAACGATATACCTCTGCCACGCATCGATACGATTCTCGATACACAGCCTACGATACGATACATTATCGATACACATATCAACTTGATGGTCTTTTCATCTTTAGAATGTCTGACAGTGGTAGGGTGGTGCCATTTTTTATGTGTTAACATATTGGGAGTATTTCCAGTATGCAGATTACAAACAAACATAGACTTATCATCTGTTCATATGCCATTCTCATCCTTGACAAGATTATTTTTTAAAAAAATACTTCTAAACAGACTAGCTGTTAGTGATTTTTATTCACCCTATTAGGCCATTTCAGGCTGCTCCATTCGAGCATGTGCGTGACTCATCCTGGTCACCACGCCCTTTGTTTTACATTGAATGAATGTTTTCACTTAAATTTTGAAGAGATTACGGTGTTATCTTCAAAACAGAAGAAACAGTGTAATTTCCTTGTGCAAGGAAATTCTTATCTAGAACAAGTCCGAGTGTGGGAGCGGAGATGACTAATAGCCAAATTCTTCACATTATACTTCCTGCAGATGCAAATCAACTGCCGCGGCCACAGACATTTGTTTCTGTCAGTGAAAAAGGAAATTATTGACAACACCCAATCCCTTTCTACAAATTGACGAGGTGGCTATAACTCGTACGGTTTGGAATCTGCCCCCTTTCTGATTCTGTTTTTTTTTTTTTTTTTTTTTTTTTTTTTTATCCCATCGGCAGGTTCGGTCGCTGATTACATATATCAACGTCAAAGGAGATATTCCAAACTTATTCACCACATACGATTTAAATACTTTACACATATCGTTTAATAGTCACTTTTGTGGGAAGTTTCTATGTTGCTTTGTATCTATTTGGATAGAGTTTGGATGCCAATATTTCCGGTATGTCACACAGTGAACACGCTACAGTTAGTTATGATTCGTGGCTATTGTTTTACCCTGGACTTGAACAAACAATAACCACTAATCAGAATTGCATGTAACTCTGCGTGACACACCGGCTGTATAGCCTTCAATTCAATCCAAGTAGACAAGATGCGATGCAACAGATAAATTTCGCGTACAAGTGGTTATTAAATGATCAGTAAAGTACTTAAATCATACATAGGGAAGAAATCTGCAATGTCTTCTTTCCGTTGATATATGTTATCAGTGGCTGAAGATGCAGAGGAGATAAACTACTTAGCATGGAATTGGGACCGGAGAAGGGGGCAGATTTCGAATCATGTGAGTTAGACACCTTGTGTTAATTTGTAGAAGGCGAGTGGGTGTTGTAAATTGCTTTTATTTTTTACTGCCATGACTGAATGCATGTACTTGCTTCGGCTGTCTCAGATGAATTCTCAATTTAAAGAATGAAAAAGCAAATGACCAATAATTATTCACGACAGCTGAAGATTAAAGTAACTTGCATAGAGTAAGTATCGTTTTGTATCGATTCTTCTTCTCTTGTATCGAAATGTGTATCGATATAGAAAAAGTATCGATACATCGATATATCGATTTATCGTTTCACCCCTAATGGTGGAGTATAGCGGCACAGCAACACAAGTAGGTTATTAAGTGCCGGGGAAATTGGTATAAAGTCCCTTGTCCAAGAACACACCATGTTAGCCGACTCGGGCTTATCCGAAAGCCTCTTAACAAGATGGAAACATATGTTTTGCTTTACTAAGGTTCCGTAATTTCACTGAATAAATATTATTCACTCACTATATAACATGGTCACGGAACTCGTCATTCGGATTTAATCATGGATGGCAGAATTACATAGACTTGTGTGGACAAGACATATAATTTTGTAAATTTTGCAAAACTAATAACATTTTAGAACTCTCTAAAGGTTTCAAAATAGGACTCGAACATTCTAAATTTATAGTATTCAAGAAGAATTATATCATTTCAGAAGTTAAAATGGATGCATTATTCATTTGATTACTGTCCTTATCAAATTTATTCCAGCCTTGTTTATCCGAGTACAGTCATTCTAACATAGTAGCTGTTACTTATATACATGTGTGTGCGTATATGTTATACAGGTATATATGCTATATTTTACATTTCTAGTATTTGTGCGATTTATTTATATTTTCACCCTGCCAAATGCTTCAAAGTAATTAATAAATATATTTCTTGTGGCTGCCTGGCAGGTGTATCTTGTATTGATCAGATTTATTTCTCATGTCTGGTATGTGGCTGGCAATGTGTCTGGTATTTGTCACATTATTTCTGTAATTTGTCTGGGAAATGCTTTTGGTTTGTGCTTGCCTAATATATGGTATTAATCTTGCCATATTTCTAAACCCGTTTTCAGGATTTACTTAGGAAGAAACTCATGTATGTGCTGAAAACCAAAACATCCGACGTGATAGAGTAATTTTTATATAATTTTGAGAGGGGTACCAAATAAAGAAAGTTCAGAAAGTGACATACTTCTAACTTTATTCAATTTAAATTTTCAGTTTTATGCTCACAAAGTTTAGAGAATCAAGAGAATGAAACAAAT
This sequence comes from Margaritifera margaritifera, assembly GCA_029931535.1. Lineage (NCBI taxonomy): Eukaryota > Metazoa > Mollusca > Bivalvia > Unionida > Margaritiferidae > Margaritifera > Margaritifera margaritifera. The sequence goes on along the minus strand of JAQPZY010001512.1, from coordinate 1,408,031 downwards.
CTCTATGGGTTTTGACATTCTCTAGCATTGAATAACGAGTAACCAATTTTGAAAGGAGAATCTTCAGTCAGTTGAAAAAATCTAAATATTGATTAGCATGGTATACATGCATATGTTCAATTTTGTTTCATTATAGATACCCACGTGTGCTGTCTGTATCATCGGCTAATAACAAGCTGGGGTTACGTTTCGGTATTGTAGGGTTCATTTAATGATTACACTTGAGGCCAAACATTTATGTCGGTAATTAGTGTTCTGTGTTGATTGTATTGACATTTGTTAAATAAGGAAATGGCCGCGACCAGAAAAATCATTCCCGTTTCAAGGGGATTTCGGTTTATTGCAATAAAGGTCTAAATAGTCTTCAACGTATATGATATGCATATGGTTTTCAAATCGACATATCTATGAAATAGTTGGACACGAAAATACAAGTAGGGGTAAAAAGTGGAAACACTGCCGCTAACGTTCAGAATCCTACTGGAACTTGTAATATCTATCTATTTATCTATATCTATCTATATATATATATATATATATATATATATATATATATATATATATATATATATATAATATATATATATATATATATATATATATATATATATATATATATAATATATATAATATATATATATATATATATATATATATATATGGTCTATTAAATATGCATGGCTCAATGCAAAGAAAATTCCTTAAAGTATGGTAGACATGGATTTCAAGTGGCAACAATTCTGGGTATTTCACATATATGCCCCACAAATAATACAGGCAAGAAAAGTTGGTCACCGTCAAATATCAGAAAACAAATCTTTCCAAACAAAATCTGTATTAGTAGGTGCATGGAGACATCGTCTATAAAGAAGTCCTAAAACGATCAGGTTCGCATAGTCAAAGCTACATCTGCGGAGGGTGGGGATGGGGAAGATATAATACTGTTTTATTGTATATTGGAGAAAATTTGGCCCCTACAGAATTTGTGAAAACAAATTTTCTCACATAAGAGACTAATTGCTGCCAAGGGATGTGGACCCACAATATACGATCCCATATGAACATTCCTGGCACACACAAAGCTACTTCCGATACAATGGCGGCAAAACTTGGTTTATCATATATATATATATATATATATATATATATATATATATATATATATATATATATATATATATATATATATATATATATATAACCGACTCTCCAACAGTTACTCGAAGTAAGCACAATCTCGTAAAATAACAGATATTAAGTGGCAAGTGCGAGATGACTCTTTATTCCAATAAGATTCATCTGAGTTTGAATCCTGTGAATTTCACAATAATTATATAGATATAACAACTATAAGAAATTTTTAAAAAATACGAAAGATATATATTTTTTTCTGCGACCAAATGACTTGTACCTAGCGATAGCTGAAGATATACAGTAGCGTCTTACTGAAGATCCGTATGTTCGGCGAATTATTAATTTCGGTAGAAGATCGTTATTTCTACACAACTTAGACAAGATGCTCAACGCATAATCCTGATGCATTCCAAGTAGGAGATTATGTGGTTTTGCTATGGTAACATCCACCATATGTAAGCAAGACCACTTTAGGTACAATTTTGGGTAAAATCTGTTCACTCTGTTGATATATCGTCGCCAAAAAATCTTTGTTAAAATAACTTTGTTTTCGTTAGCACTCTTTCTCTCTCTCTTCCTCTTTCCCTCTCTCCGTAAGATTCAATACAATACTCGGTAAAAATCCGTTTGAAGGACATCAACTACCTAGGGCGAGGGAGAATACTGCTCATGCTAGTCCTGCAATGTAAGACATAGACTCTAATATTTATGACAGGGACGGGTCAATGTCTTAATACTAGCACAAGCGACAAGCGTTGTTGTATAGCGTGTCCCCCTGTAGTCCGATGAATCAGCCCCCTCCACCACCCCCAACCTGTGTTGATACTGATGGACGTTGTGTGGATATGATGTCACCTATTCAAAAAAATGTGCAATTTTGTTCCATGCAAATCTGTCCGAAACACACCAGCGTACAGTTTAGACACTTACCGGTATTTGCTAACAGCCGTATGTAACCACGAAATTCAAAATGGCCACATGACATAGGGTTGTGCTATTCCACGTGGATTTACTAGTCGTCAAACATTCGAAAATACTCTGTACATATCGCCAAAAGGACCCTTCGACCTACGGTAGCTCAAGAGACGTGAGAAATACCGGAAAGTGTAAAAAATGTACACCGATATGTTACGGAGAGATTTGACTGCAAATAATTCCTAACTTTTATGAATAGGTGACATTAAGCCCACAAAACGTCCATCAGTATCAACACAGGTTTGGGGGACTCATTTATAGGACAAGCTCCCCGGTCGACTGACCGAGGAACTAGTGACCAAATTTGCAGCAATATCTCACATACTTGGCAGCCCATATTGACACTGTTGCACAGATTAAAGTCTAATTGCTTCAGTCAGACTATACTTACACTGATGTTTTTTTTCAGCCGTAATGAAATCCTGGCACAAGCAAGTGGAGGCTTTTCAAGAACCGTTGACATACATTTCGGTTGGTTTAAATGTGATGGTAGTTGATGAATGCCCAATCGGTTAAAATAGGGTAAGTTTCTTTAACGAAACCGATCTATCTAATCTCTTTCGTCAACATTAGTGTGCATCTCTTGCAGATCAGTCACCTTGCAAATTTAAATGTCTTTGGTTATCATGAAAGAAATAATCAAGTAGTTGTGCTTCGATTGAAAGAATGAAATAAAAGAGGCGATATTGGAGGAAATGTGTAATCAAATAATATGAAAAATCGATCAAACTAAAATACTAAAAAGCCAAGATTAAAAAACGATTCTTATAGCAAAATGAAAGAAAATTAATGGATCATGTATGCATTGTTTGAAGGAAAAAAAAATGATCAAGGGGAATCAATGAAGATGATAACAAAATCAGAAGAAGAAAAAAAATGATGAAGAGTCTAGAGCGTATAAAAAAGGAACAAATCTGACCTGTAGTATATCATACAAGTAATTATGAAAGACATCAGCCGCAAATAGCCTATAGCCGGATCTTTCTCAGTGCCTCAGAAACAGTGTAGACCCATAGGTTTATTGTTATTCCACCAATGTTTATATAGGTCTAGATAATACAACATTCAGCGCGATATATTGGGTTTTTGGCACTGATATCAATAGTTCGGATATACGACCCAAGAAAACGAAAACACACACACACACACACACACACACACACACACACAGACACATTATTTCGCACAAAAAACCCCACCTGCAATAGTTACACAAATATTGTATGTATGCCACTGTTCATAATTTACATTTCGCGAATACTGCGTTTCGGGAAAATAATGCCCGACTTATTATTCAACTAATATAATGGATTTAATATTTTTGTCGTTGTTGCTGCTAGAAATCAGAGCAAGGTGGTTATTGTCAAGCTATATGAGGGACGTAATTTTCTTTCCTCAAAAAACATCCCAGAACCCAACCCCCTAAATTAAATGGTCCGTCCTTAAGCAGTATGCCTCAGTTCTCACTCTTAAAGGTGTAAATGCAATTTTAACATTTCTAATCGTAATAAATATGAAAATAACATTTCGTGGAAAATATACACATCTCAGCAATCGATAGAATGTAAATTGTCTTTTTTTACAACAAGCAATTTATAACACGTACTCTCAGATGGCACAGCTAGTGGAGATCTTCTGAGGTATAGGCAACCGGAGAACCAGAATCCCCTGGCCATTGATGGGGGAAAAGGAACCTTGCACATGGCGGAATCATCGAGCTACTCTCGTACCAGACTGGTGACAATCAAGTCAGGTTTGCATTCTTCCAGATAGAAGGTCCTAAGTCTCAACTGGTCTTCGACTCTGTTGTCTGTCTGTCTGTCTGTCTGTCTGTCAGTCTGTCTCTCTCAGCTGGTGCAGCATCATGGCACTCATCCTGAGTCTCGTGACATACAGCTAATGGCATTATATGGGATTGGCAACCTAAATTGTGTGGGCTAAAGTCAAAGTCTGAGAACGAGCACAACGTAGGTAAATCAGATTTTCCTTTGGACTTGAACTGTCGGTTGACTGAACGCTATTGACTCATAGTCGTTATGGGTTATTTCTACTCGGCAGATAAAGGAGTTTAAATGGTTAAAAATTAATTTAAGGAATTGCTTGTATGTATTTGTTTCATTTCTTCTAATAATTGTTTATACACGACGACGTAAGCTCACTTTCGTTACTTTATAGACATCCTGAAAAGAACAAAAAGTTAGAATATAAATGTGTGTAAAAGTTTCATACTCCATGAGGCAACATCCTGCAACATTATCTCAATAGTCAACATCCGTTTTACATGTCGTCCTACCCTCGAGTTTCCGTACTTTGTCAGATTCACGATACCGACTTAATAGCTGAATGCAATATATTCAAACCGGAAACGAAACTGAAACCCTCAATATTTGGCTCAATGTACTAAGTTGTAGATCCGTACAGGTCATGTGTTAATAGGAGATAAGTGTCTCTACAAAAAATGTCTTTCTGAAAGCATAAGTCAAGGACGAAACAAAACCTTATAACTAAAAATAAGCGGGAACTCAGTTGAATGAATTTGAATTATTCAAAAGCAGCACGTTCGATGCTCTCAAATATGGTTAAGATAAAGAGATAATGATACAATGTCACAGCCAAACAAAATAAATACATAAATAAATAAATCATACACTCGAAGTACAAACTATCAGGATGCGTTAATATTTTACATTTCACTCAGTATTTGCGAGATTGCTTGAATTTTTTTACTATCGATGATATGAAATTGTCAGCAGCATAACTTTATCTGTATCTCCATCTAAAAATTAACTTGAGAGTAAATCTCTATTTCATCAATGTATTTAGATGGAGCTAGGCTCTCTTGGTTAATATGTTGACTGCTTGCATTACGTGGATGTGCTAAGTCAATCATGGGCAGTAACTAGGCAAAATATGTCACAATCATGCTTAATCTAGCAATTTATCCAAGATTTTATTAAATTGTAAATTCATTGTAAATTTGGTATGAATTATTAAAAATGTAGTTGCATAAATATTCATTGATATATTTTAGGTCGACGAAGGGCAATATCTTTGTATAAAACAATACAAATTGGCGGATTATCGCACTGATTGGACATCCTATAAATGAATCTTCATAGAATTTTATTATTGCAATCAAAAACGGTGCTACCGGAGAATTTTATAAGTAAGCCCGTTATGCGTTGGTCATGAGCCATTACTTAAAACAGCACGCAAATCTCGAAGTTATTTTCAACCGTTTTAAGAAAGAGCTTGACAGATAATTTGATTAAATTTAAAACAAAAAGTCTACAGCGTTTAAAAGTTGTTAGGTTGTAAGAAATTCCGGGATCAAAACTCTTGAAAGAGATCAAATCATGCCAATGACTGAATCTATGATTTTATGAATATGAAACTTGAACGCATATTTAGTTGAAGCAACATTAGAATGCCTGATTGCTAACACGCTGCTAGATTGCCTATTTGTAGACAAATATTGACCATAACTCGCAGAACGTTGTCACAATTTATTGATTATCAAATTCATCTAAAACTAGGATTGGTTAAAGCTTTACATCGATTTGGATGCAATCAAATAGCCAAAATTGCTTGTAATGTTCAAGTATCCACAAGGCATTTGGCTGCCGATTTGATGCTGATGAAGTGTCATAGCGTGAGACGTGACCATACCATCTTAGTTTGCGTTTCTTTTCACGTCTCACGCTCAACTGGCTTGTCAAAGACAATCCGACAGGGCACAGTGAGAGGAAAGAGAAAACGAGGCAGACAGAAGAAGAGATGGGAAGACAATATCAAAGAGTGGACAGGCATGGACTTTGCAAAGTCCCAAAGAGCAGTGGAGAACAGGGCGAAATGGAGGGAGATTGTCGCAAAGTCATCAGTGGCCCCCCTATGACCAGCAAGGTTACGGGAGAAATGAAAAAAAAATGAAACGAAAGTGTCATAACTGTATGAATGTAAGGTCAGTGTGCTCTTGATTTCTTTCCTTGGGCAGAAGCAACACAGGGAGTTTAATAAATACAAAACAAACAAAAAAATAAAAAAAAATAGGACGCTTGAGGGGTTTCAGGTTTGTTCATGGACGGACGTATGGAGGAATGGGCTTAAGAAAGTCCGGAGTAATTTGCTAAGGCACGGACGAACGGTGGAAACATTTAAAAAAAGAAAAGAAAAAACATACACTATTTTGATGCTCGCTCCACTATGCGCTGGACGACGAAATGCATACGAGAACCAGACACACGTAATGCATAGAAGACGTTTTGATTAGAAATGAAGATGAAGATGATCTTGGCTTATTCAAGCTTGAAGTATATTTAGTTTACTTGACAAAACTTCCATTCGAAATATGTTTTCGATAATAATATGATTTATTTGACTTTGTGTATATCAGCCTGCTTGTCTGTATGTGTCTGTGTCTGTCTGTCTTTATTAAACTTTACTCTCTCTTAGTTTATACTTCATGTATACCTAAATGACTTTCTGAGATATGTGTTAAACTTTTGTAAGTATTTTCATGTTTCAATTGGACAGATTGCCTTGTCGAGAGGTGCGATTGTTTCCACACTTGATCACAAAAAATATAAAAAGATCTAATTACGAATATTAAAAAAAAATAATGAGCCTCAATTTAATACCAGTGCCTTTATCTAAGTTAAATGCGGACATAATGAAGAATTAATATTGATGTATGTACCAGAATTAGATGTGATTATATTCAAATGTGCCATGTTTATTTGCAATGGTTGAAGCTGAGTGCCCTTTATTTGTTAATCGTATCGCTATACTCGATCTTGCCGACCATTTAGAGTACTGTCTGCACGTTTGCAGTTCGCTCATATCACTTGACCTTGTGAAATGCTGCTTTAAAGAGCGTTTAAGTGTTATAACTTCCTTTTGGATTTTGTACCATGCATATGCTTGAATATATACTTGATTTTTGAGTGAAGCGAGGAAAATAATAGATACACCAGGATAATTCTATAATAGGTAAGCTTCAAATCGATAATTTTCCTTGTCAAAATGTTGCATATAGTATCTAAACTAGCTTTCAAATAATCTTTGTGTAAAAAAACAATATTTTTATTCCGTATCCGTAAAAATCTCACATGCTGCATCTTGTATGAATTTCCAGTAATTTAAATTATTCAAGTTTATCCTTTCTATATTGTTTTTTCTTTTCAGCGAGTACTGACTGTAGCTGTAAACAATTAGAGACTGACTAAAGTTACTGAAAACCTATTGGTAATTTCAGGTGTATACAGCTTATGTGAAATCTGTGTTACCTACTGAAAAATTGTTTAGGAAGAAGCAAACGGTGGGCACATTGCATGTCTTAACCAATTATAAATATCAGGGTCCACCTCTTACATTGTAGGACTAATACATGTACCGGATAAGTAGCCACGACCAAAATCATAAATGTAAAATATAACTGGGCAAATAAGGCGTAAAGAGTAATATGTGCATGTATCTGGTACTTTTCTAATGCAAACATACTTTCTAAAGATGAAGACTACAGACATATGGAGCACAAACCCTTTCGCCTCCTTCCTAGGAAAGACTTCAACAGGCTTTGTCTTGTTTTGGTGACCTACATTTTTACGAATACGATAAATGCAAAATGATCGGTAGATATAATAAAGAGTAAATTATTGCACCACTCTGTAAATAAAAATGTCACTCTTCTTCAATAAAGGAGAAGTAACAGGCATAATAACTTACCATAATCCACAAAAAATTAAATACACATTTTAAATTGAATTGAAACAACGCCATCTTTGCACTACCTTCACTGAACTTTACCCGGTAGGGGGCGCTAAAAAAGATGTATGAGCGATATTTGGACTCTCGAAAAATGCATATCTTTAAAATATTTTATATGTCTGCATATTTATACGGAAGATAGGTTAATTTAAAAACAAATATCAATGTATTTCTTTATGAGTAAGATTAGACAAAGATATGAACCTATTTTCACCGAAACTAACGCAAAAATTGGGCATTCAGTATAATGTACTTTCTTTACAATAGCCAGATATAGTCCCCTCAACGTTTAAAGCAACATTTAGAACATTTGGGGCTTAATTATTGGACATAGAGTTGATTATTGTTTTCCAGGCTTAATTATTGGACATAGGGTTGATTATTGTTTTCAGACCAGTGGGATTGTTTCTAAACAAAATTTCCGATGGAAAAAGAAGAAAAGGAAAGAAATCGATCGTGAAACATATGGTCGCAATCCTTTTTTCGATCCAATATACGCTTCGACCCAATATCCGTTTCTTATACTCAAACTTACTTTGACTGACCGTTGGCGGGTCGGTAATATATATATATATATATATATATATATATATATATATATATATATATATATATATATATATATAGAGAGAGAGAGAGAGAGAGAGAGAGAGAGAGATAGATAGATAGATAGATAGATATATATGCATTCTTTGCCTAGAGTACGAATAAAAAAATTTCTAACTTGTAAGACAATACTGTTTCTTCGTATTTAAAAATGTTGCTAATGTTATTAAGCGTTCTCCTGTAGGATCCAGGGATACCAATTTCCGCCCAGTTTGGTGTATATTTGTATATATATATATATATATATATATATATATATATATATATATATATATATATATATATATATATATATATATATATGGAATTTACACAATAAATATTGGTCCCAATCTAATATGAGAAAACGAACTTTCCAAAATGAGACAACGTTAGTAGGTATTAGAATACATATCCCATACAGCCCTTCTTGGCACATTCAAAGCTGCTTATGCTGGGTGTAGGATAAAAGTACCGTTTGATTGTATTGATGAGAGAATTTTGCCCTCATTTAATTTCCGAACACGAATTTTCTAACATGAGAGAAAGGTTACTGCCAAGAGATGAGGAACCCCACTGCATGTGCTCATTCCTGGCACACTCAGAGCTTCTTCTGGTACAGGGGAGACAATATTGGGGTTATTATACATATTCTATTCAAGAAATATACACAAGCTAAGATGGACTCAATCCGATATGAATAAAGGAATTTTCCCAACTGAGTAAATAAAAGCATCTGTTAGCAGACCTAGTGTATAATGAGTACCATACAGATCTTCTTGGTCTTGTTAGAGCTACTTCTGATGGGGTGGGTTTAAAAAACAGATTGTATTGTTGAGAGAAGTATGCCCCCATCCAATATCTGTATGCGACTTCTTAATATACTATGTCTCCTAACACCTGCTAATATTGTCTCATGGAGAAGATTTGTTTTTGTCGTATTAGACTCAGGCCACCTTGTCTTGTGCATGATCATATTCCTTTTATGGCATATGTACATGCGAAGGACTCAGTTTTGTTTCCTCTGTACCAGAAGTAGTTTATAATGTGCCAGGAATGTGCATATTGGAACTTGTAGTAGGGGTCCACATCTCTTGGCACAATCTTGTCTCTCGTGTGATTTTTTTTCTTCAGATTGTTGTGGGCAAATATGTAGACGACAAATATAGTCTACTTGCCTTTTTTCTTTTCTGCAGCAGTTTGGTCTCTAAACAAGCGTTATCTTAGGAACTTTTATTTGAGAAATATCCAAAATATATTTGACAAATACCGTGCTAAACTGTTGGTAGTGGGGATATTCAAATGTCGAACCCACATGTATTCTTTGCCTTGACCATAAGAAGGTTTCTTCAGCAAATTCACTAATATCAGTTTCACCATGTACAGGAAAATCTTATAAAAGACCGGTTCTGACATTTTCAATCACCTGCCATTGAGACTAAATCGAGTACAAAGTCTTTATCTACGCTAGATAATTTGATTTTCTGAAATTTAGGCCAAATTGAATTTCGTTTGTCATGTAAAATTGTTCAAGATATACTGTTCTAATTCTTGTTTTACATCCAAGGGTATGACTCCCAACCTAAAATCAGAAGTTAATATTGTTTTGTTTACAAACACTTTGTAGCGAAGTGAATGAACTTATTCCAAGTCAGACATCTTTTTTTCATTCAAACATAATAATTCACGGTTTTCAAAGAGAAAATCGAAATCTGGACAATTTAATTTTGATGAGAGTTCGCACACATTCAAATTTAATATCTTAAGTTGTTCTTTTGCAAAATATATAAATAAATAAACATGATAGATATACCATGCGCATATTACCTTACTTCCTAGTAACCTATTTAACAGTTATTTATATTTATCAAACTGTTTTTTACAATTCAGAAAGAAATATACCAAGAGCATATTTTAAACCTATTCTATTTCTAGGTATATTTTCCTTCCTCCCTATGCATTCTTTCTTTCATTTTTCCATTCTTCCTCTCTTTTCTTCCTTGCTTAGTTCTTTATTTGATGAAGAAACAAAATCTTCATAAGAACATGTCTTTTGTTTTATAGTTTGAATTTGTTATGTGCACTCCTTTTGTAGATGTTGGTAGCGATCAGAGAGTAAAACAATTATACAACCGAAATCCCTTCGGTTGGTAAATTTTCAGAAATAGTATCGTACACTGTAGTCAGTAGAAAATGTATGAAAGTGCTAGAAAGTATACAAAATCTACTACTCATCCAATATTTCTCACACTACAATCATAGCTTCGCTCTTACTCCACAAAAGGAAATAATATTAGAATTTTCCAGTAGTTGTAGACATAAAACAACAAATATATACTTGTAGACATTCTTACCGTTTAAACAATTCTGACTTATACGAATAAACAATAACAGGACAACTATTTATTTACTGACAAGTGCACTGTACTTACATCAATCTCTCACACGCATACAACCAATCTCTCTTTCTGTCTATCTGTGTTTTCTTCATTTCTCTTTCGTGTTGTAACTGTTCTTTCATCAGTACTTTAAGACTTACTTTCTCGCTCTATCTACTTGTAGGTATGCATAACTGCTACTTGAAGTTCTGTCGTCGTTGTATATCTGGTCCGTCACCGCTCTGCCCCTACACATATCTTTATCTTGTCGACAAATTAGCTAATCAGTGGAAATACTACAAACAGATAAGGGATGTAATTGTGAAAATATGAAATAATTGAATGCACGGTGTGAGTGTAATATACATGAATTATTTGCCCTGATAAACAAATTATGGAACTACAACGCAGTTAAGAGTCACATATATTACTTGGAATCAAACAATATAAGATTGTGAAGCACCCAGCCTCAATCCTAAATATGCAGGTATAAGAGATCCATGTTATCCATACCTCCCTCTTTACTTCACTCGAACACAAAACAAAAACATACGAGCGACACTGGCAAAAGGTAACTTACACAATATGCATTTGTTTACAGAAGTTGTAGACATACACAAAAGCAAAAGGTCTAATTCAGTAGATTGTTTGATGTTTGCTGGGAATTTTTGTATCACCTTTAACAAGTACAGAAAGTGTTATCAAAGACGTTATTAAATTAAACGCACATATCTTTTTTTTTTTTTACATAAGATCAATGTTTAGATCATTAGTCTTTTATCCATCTTCTAGTTGCGGAATAGTTTCAATTTTATAGGATATGTCAAACATGCCAAGGACATAATTCTAATTTTGAGTCAATACCCACGTGAACTGATATACGCCGAGGTCACTATCAACATATATAGTCGTGCATCTTCCGGGGGGTGGTGGTGACAGCGCGGTATTTCAATGTTAGGTCTCACTGTACACTTGTTTTGGTGAATTTTCATCCGACAATGACATATTGCAGAAAAATTTGAATAATTTTACATTAAAGATATAAAATAAAACCTAGCCAATGATTTTTGTGGAAAGCATGCTTGTAAGATTTTGACTGAGGTATTCAGGTTAATTCCGTGGACAACTGAAGGCTTTTTTTACTTAATCGACACTACCACCAACCCATCTTTTTTACATTAATTTTTTACAGCAAAGAGCTATTTTGAATATTTTCCTATGTATGACAAGGAGGCTCTAAGAATCAGTATTTGCCTTATGCATGATTAAAGTTCACTGGTATTGTAGCAAATTAACATATTTCTCATCACCCATTAACCATCTCGATTTGAGATATGTACCGCTGTAGCAGACATACATAAATGCGTAAGCCAAGTAGGCTGTTCATTTGAAGCCCAAGTTACGCATTTAATCTCCAATGCTAGTCTAACTGTAACATGCAGTCACCAAACAAGCCAACCCATTTTCAAGCCTAACTCAAAGTATATGTAAACCATATTACAGATTTAGCTTATGTGTGAATTTATAAACACTAGGCTTATGCTAATTAGGCTCATGCCTTCTGCCTTAAAAATTAGGGGAGGGGGTCAAAATACGAAACTGTACAGTGAGACCTTATCCCTGCTTTAAGATATATTATTTACAAACCTGCGTCTTAATTCTGATTGGTTATAGAGTGACAGAACTGAGACGTGATTGGTTGAGGCGATCACAAGAGACAAAGCATTACTGAACTGCAGGTAAGCTGTGATAACTAACTAAATCAGAGACGGTGCTCAAATATAGCATCACAGTGATTTGCAGTGACTTTGTTTGAAAAAGCAAATATTTATGGTTAAACCAGAATTAACTGTTAGGAAATGAATCACAATGTATGCAATCGTATACTAGGCATTTTCATTTTCGACTGAGCATGATCAACAACAAATCGAAAGTAGTGTAATATGTCCCCATTCTTGCATGATGCATCACACTCTTACAGTGTACGTCATGTATTCGAATGTAAAATCTAAAATAGTGATATCGAACAACAAATATATACAGGTAGAAATGCTTGCTTTTGAAACAATTCTCACTTATTAAAATAAAGAATGGAAGGACAACTATTTGTTTGCTGACAAGTGCACTGTAATCACATAAATTACTCACACGCATATAATCAATCTCTTGTTCTATGTTTTCTTCCTCTCTCTTTCGTGTTGTAACCGTTTTTTCGTCTGTACTTTACCCCCCCCCCTCTCCATCTACATGTAGGTATGTATAAATCTTATTTGAAATTCGGTCTTCGTTGTATGTCTGGCTCGTCGCCGCTCTGGCCCAACATATATCGTTTTCTCATCCGCAGATTAGCTAATTAGTGGAAATACTACAAACAGAGAAGGGATGTAATATTTAGAAATTAAATAGCTGAATGCAAGGTGTGAAGGTAATACACATGATTTATTTGCTAAAATAATCAAATCATGCGAACTACAATGCAGTTAAGAGAATCCCCAGCCTCAATCCTTAAAATAACTGTAAAGAGATATAAGTCATCCATGTAATCCATGACTATCTCTTCACTTCATTTGAACACAAAACAAAAGCGCATACAAGCAACACTGATAAAAATAATTTACACATTATGCGTTTGTTTACATTTAACTGCATGTGAGAAAATTTAAATTTGTATCCTTAGTACGTTAGAATTACAGTTTCTGAATACAAATATATTTTACCATTTATTACAGGTTAACAGAATTGGTTCTCAACCATGCCTTTACAGCAATACCTTTACAGAGTTCTGGCAGACAAAGAAGAAGACCCTAAGAATGGTCTAGTCGCCAGAGATCCTACTGCCAATATAACGGCTATGCAACACGTTTTAGGGAAGCGCCAATCTCAATTTATTTCAACTGCAGCAACTTTGGAAGGAGCGGAGATGTTTGCCAGTCTGGTGAAAAGTAAATACCCTAGACAAAACATAAGAATGGCCAAAATTGACGTGGAGGAGCTGAAAAAAGAGAAGGATATTAAGATTATTGATACTACGGATCCTGAGATACTGAGACAACATTTTCCAAGAAAGGCCAAAATGGCGCGCAACTGGACAATAAAATATCAAGAAGTCCTTGTGGAAGGCAAGATACCAGCGCCCTGTGTGGCACTGATGGAGACATATAAAGAGTCCAGTGGTTTTGACCTCAGTGATTACTCCGAGACCGAGGAGGTTGTATCTCTTTTGGCAGATGAAGTGTCAGAGCTCAAATCCAAGTGATATTGACGACGTATTGTTACCATGGCATTGCTGCTGCAACAATATTGCACACTTTGATGAACTACTTGTATATTCCATGGCGATTACTTACTACATTCAATCTATTTTAGGGAATATTTCAGAGACTGAAAGGTACTAGCTCGAGCTTTACCCTTGTACAATGTATATTTTGATTCTGAAAAATGCATATACGAACTGTAATGACAGGAAAAGAGCAAGTTGACTCTAAACTGTGATTTTGTCATGTTTCTATCAATTGATTACTTCGGATCCTAAAAGAATTCGAAACAAATATTAGATTTATAACAATCACCTAGAAACATTGTTCTCATACCTCTTGTACTGTGTACAATCAAACAGGACAGATATGGCAAAAATATATATATCACAGATCTAAAAATTTCAATTAATGATTTCCTATATATATTATTATATATTCCACAGCTCAATTGAAAAAAGATAAGCACCTTACAATGACATTTAAATCTTAATTTGTTTATTCCAGTAGTATATCAAGTGCCTAATATAAATTCTTTTGGTATGGTATAAATAATTGTTCCTACGTGTTTTCATTCAATAATAAACAATTAAAAGAAATAAATTTTAGGTATTTAAAAATATGTATCAAAGATAAAGGAAACTATTATTTTCTTTCATCATTTGACCATATTACTTACTGTCCACCCTGTCATATATTTGTTGGGGATAACTCAAAACACCATTCTACTTATGGAGTTTATTTTACAACAGAAACATTTATATTAGCTACATCATTTAATTAGAACATATGTGAAGAAAAGTTACTATCATTCTTTCACAACGTTTCCATCGTCCCTTTGGTGGCATTGTAATAAATGGATATTTTAACAACATTTGGCGACTTCGAACAATATTTATTCCCCTGAATCTTTGAACATGCTTCAACTGAAAAGGCTACACATTATCCTCTATGAATGTTTGAAGATTTATTTAATCCAACTCTTGGAGAAAAGGTGTAAATATAATTTGATTGTGCATAATGTTTTTGACGTGAATTGACAAATTATAAAGTAGTTATTTCGAAAGACGAGAGCAGGAGTTGTTTGTTTTTTCATTCTGATTAGGGTGTATAAGCAAAGCTACCTTAAAACAAATATATATGCATCTAATATAAATATATATGCATCTAATATAAATATATATGCATCTAATATAAATATATATGCATCTAATATAAATATATATGCATCTAATATAAATATATATGCATCTAATATAAATATATATGCATCTAATATAAATATATATGCAATCTAATATAAATATATATGCATCTAATATAAATATATATGCATCTAATATAAATATATATGCATCTAATATTACCTCAACATTAAGTCGGATGTACCTTATTAGGCGAATTCTTGCCTAGTAATACTGCTTGATTTCAAGTTTATAAAGTAATAGCAACTTTTCCTCAGTTTGACTTACATCCCTTCTACCATAAAATTGGGTCCAACACAGTTGCATCCATTGATTTAAGCTGTCTGTAAATATTGACAACACAACTATGGTTTCTTTTTTTCAATCAATTTTATTGAGATGTGTATGTTCTTTTTCCGATACATTCTCATGTATTTAATTTTTTTTTGTTTCATTTGTCAATTGTTTTGTTAAATGTCAAAATGTCCAGGATATACATCCAATCAGCTTTTTAATTTCTCTCTCAGGTAATAATATGATGGTCCAATGTGTTACTCACTTTCAAGACTTTGTGTCCAATGGATGTGTGTCCTCTTTTGATTTGTCTTCCTTTTGTTGAAGAATTGTTAGGGTTGGTAAGAACAAAATTTAATTACTAACATGCATTTTCTTAGAATTATATCAGCAGTGGAAGGTGAATAATTACCTAGTGTCAATTGTTGCAAAATAATGTACTCCTAAATTCTTTGCAGATTCCTGGCTATTTTGTCAATTTTTTCTAGACTCCAAATTTGAACACTGAATTGTTTAAATAAGTACTTAAGCATTTATGGCTGGTGTAGTAGAGTGGCATTGCTGGTTTAGTAGAGTGGCACATTACTCAGAAATAGAGCAATAAAATCTCATCAGTTGTTGTATCTCCATATTCGTGCATCTCTCTCTCTCTCTCTCTCTCTCTCTCTCTCTCTCTCTCTCTCTATATATATATATATATATATATATATATATATATATATATATATATATATATAGGATAGAATACAGATAATAAATGCACCTTAAAATGATCAAGGTCATGAAAAAATACACACGGATTTGCATTTCTTGTCATCATTCCTTTTTTTTCAGATCATTTTAGTCAATAAAAATAGCATAATCGGCTGCTTCTTGTTTTTGTTGTTGCTGTGGATCTCATTGCTTCATGTGCCTCTTCTATGTTTAACCACTTTTATCCAAATATTCTGATTGATTATGATTTGTGCTAAAGAAAGCCCCCAAAACATGATCAGAAACAGAAGAACAAAACAAGAATCTTCCATACAAAATAGCAATTAATATTTTGAACATCAGTTTTGTTTAAAGAAACATAAAATGCCATGTTTGTGATATGTGGAGTAGACCTATATGGCGAAGGACATATAACATGTGATCTAAGAAGCACAATTTGTCCTCATTTTTCTGTTCATTAGGGATAAGCGTAAATGAGAACATGTTTGAAATTTGCATTCGAGTTAGATGGTAAGAAAAAGTGACTTCTGTCCAGGGTCTGTAGCAGAACCTTTCGACAAAATTCAAACCTTTTACAAGGATTTTTGAAGGTTTTTCATGACTTTTCGAGGTTAAAATTTTGAGTAAGCAATGGAATAAAGCGACATTTTCTAATACTAAAAATTAAAATTTAATGTGTAATTAATGAAATATGATGTAAAATTGTATACTTACAAGCAAAGATAGACTGTTGTCACAGGATGAAGCCGGGTTGGGACAGGATTAGTGAAGACACCGAAAGCAACTGCGTTAATAAGATGTTTATTTATAAACGCAATTTAAAGATGAACAAATCTGACACCATTATAACAAAAAGATAAGGAAAATTATAAAGTTCCTAACATGGAACTATCAACAACAAGTAACTCAACGAGAAAAATCAAAGATGGATTTAACAAATGGAATTTTAAACAAACGTGAATAGCATCCTATCACCAATCGACAAATAAGAGTATATGATTTACACCCCAATATAAACAAGGTCTTATTAAGTACCAAGGGTGACCAAAGCATGTGATTTATGCACTTATCAATAGAATACTCATTTATCCAACAATCTGTTAACTCGTCAATTTATCAATTTAACAAGCGATGTTGGAATATGAATTTATGAATCCGTCGTTCATATAACGATATTGAAATGGGGATGTATGAAATTATGAATATGTCGTTCATATAACGATATTGAAATTGGAATGTATGAAATTATGAATCTATCACACATATAGCGATATTGAAATGGGAATGAATGTAATTTTGCACAGATAGCAATATTGAGATAACAATCAAATGGAACACGCAATAAATATAACTATCGTGGCGTCCGTCTGACTACCAAGATGTATCTACGGTTCCACCCGCTCTAGTCCATGGTCAAGGAGCCACCACGCATGGTCCACCCCTCCCAGTCTGTTGAAGGGTCCCTCGAGAGCCTTCACATTAACACAGACCCGTTGATCGAGAAGCCTTGGTCCCTCGCATCGAGAAAACCAGTACACTCTTCCGAAACAACGTCACCAGACACAGCGTACACGTCACACGAAACCACACAGAGTTCTGTGACTTCACACCACCAAACCATGCATAAGGAACAGCTCTACAGCTGAAGTTTTGCTCCCGTAAAGAGGTAAGCTTTCTGACAAGACTCATCGTAGTGTAATTTGTTTATAGAGAATTCGCTCTATATGTACTCTAGCTGTGACAGATATGCGCAGCAGCTAGGCACGTGAGTTTTCACTGCAGGCAATTTGCACGTGCAGCATGGGGTGAATCGCGCTCAGTATTTCAAAATAACTAGACCCGAAAAAAATAAACAACCCCCGAGTAACGCTCTAGTCGGAAACGAAACCCGAATACATTTTTGATCA
The DNA here is from genome assembly GCA_029931535.1 of Margaritifera margaritifera. Taxonomy (NCBI): domain Eukaryota; kingdom Metazoa; phylum Mollusca; class Bivalvia; order Unionida; family Margaritiferidae; genus Margaritifera; species Margaritifera margaritifera. The sequence goes on along the minus strand of JAQPZY010001512.1, from coordinate 1,389,840 downwards.
CATATACATATTGATATAAACCATACAATTCCGTGACAATACCTCCCCCCTTAAAAAAAAAGTGGAAGCACTTTTAGAAAATCACGGAATTTTGCAAAAAATACAAACTGAAACTTATTATTTACATTACCAGAATATCATGGTAGGAAAAAAAAACTGCAAATCACACTCTGCTTAAATAATCGGCCCCTACATTTTCCGACCCTCTGATTGCTTCGATCCGGAAACGATATGGCTGCAGAGTCAATGCCCAACGCATCAATCTTGCGTTGGCAACTTTTGCCTTGTTCAAATATATGAGAGGCTGATGGTCCGTTTCAAGGACAAATTCCCTTCCGAAAAGGTACGTGTGGAATTTACCTACACCCCACACCAGTGCCAAGCACTCCTTTTCGATCACGGAGTAGTTTTGCTCCCTAGGCAGCAATTTCCTACTAGCATAAGCTATGGGTAACTTTACCCCGTCTTGCTCCTGTAGCAAAACTGCTCCTAAGCCCGTGTCGGATGCATCAGTTCTCAATATGAACGATCTATTTAATTCTGGCAACTTTAGGATCGGTGCACTGATCAATCTTGCCTTAAGGGCGTTAAAAGCTTTCTCTTGGCATAAACCCCAAGAAACTTTATTTGGCTGCCCTTTCCTAGTCAAATCCGTCAATGGACTAGCTATAGCGGCGAAATTTGGAACGAACTTCCTATAAAAACCTATCAATCCAAGAAACGATCGTATCTGTTTCTTGGTTTCTGGCCTAGGAGCGTCTTTAATCGCGTCAATTTTATCAGGGTGGGGTTTTAACTGCCCTGACCCACTTACTAGATGGCCCAAGCATTCCAAGTTAGAATATGCTATGCTACACTTGGAGGGTCTCGCTGTGAGATTTGCCTTGCGGAGTCTGTCAAACAGATCGACTAATGCCCTAACATGCTCTTCCCAGGTATGTGTATATACTAGAATATCGTCGACAAAACTATCTACGTTGTTCATGCCTTTCAACAATTTTCGCATAAGGCGCACGCACGACGCACCGGCGTTAACCAGACCAAAAGGCATAACCTTAAACTGGAAAAGACCTTTAGGGGTCGCGAATGCCGTTAATACGCGGGCATTTTCAGCGATGGGCACCTGCCAATAACCTTTTGTTAGATCTAATTTAGAAATGTACTGGTGCCCTGCCAATTTTGAAAACAAGCCCTCCATGTCTGGCATCGGTTCAGCATCAAACACGGTGACTTTATTTAGTTGTCGAAAGTCTATACAAAATCGATTAGTTCCGTCTTTCTTTCTAACCAATACCACGGGGGAAGAATAGGGGGAGTTTGAGGGTTCAATCACTCCCAGGTCTAACATTTTACCTACTTCCTCATCGATTGTCTCCCGTGCGTTAAAGGGTATTGGATATCTCTTTATTCTGATTGGCTCCAAGGTATTCAAGTTTATTTCGTGCGTTATTAATCCAGTATTACCTGGTCGATCTGTAAATACGTCTGGGTACTTACTTAAAATTTCCCTGACTTGCTGACGCTGACCTTCAGGTAATTCCGGGCACACGCTGACCATATCTATTCCCTCATTTCCTACAACCATGGGGTACTCGAGGGGAATTTCTGTGTTGGGGTCACTCGACTCGTCTTCTATGACCGCAATACATACGACGTTCAAAACGCCCTTTCCAACAGTTTGATCAGGTCTCTCCACGTATCGTTTTAACATATTGGCATGAAATATTCTCAACCTACCTTTCATGTCGATTCGGTAGTCCATTTCACCCTTGACCTGTTTGACCTCATATGGCCCTTTCCATTGGACCAATAATTTGTTTCTACTAGTAGGGAGTAGCACCAACACTCGATCACCCACGTCGAATTTCCTACTTCGCGTTCCGCGGTTGTAATACTTCGCGTACTTGCGACCCGACTTCACGAGCTCGTCGTGTGCCATCCGACACGTGCTTTCTAATCTCTCGCGTAAGTCGACGACGTATTGGTAGGTGGTTTTAACTTCTCCGTCCGCGATATCACCCGACCATAGTTCGCGCAGAATCCGCATAGGACCACGAATTGTCCTACCGTATAGCAATTCAAACGGCGAGAATCCCAAGCTCTCGTGCGGTACCTCGCGATACGCGAACAAAATCGCGTTCAAATACCAGTCCCAATCTCGCGGTTTCTCCGCGCACATCCGACGTAGCATTTGTTTCAACGTCCCGTTAAATCTCTCTACCAATCCATTACACATGGGGTGATACGGCGTGGTGCGCAACTGCTTAATTGACAACAACCTACTAATTTCTGCCATGAGTTCTGAGGTAAACTGGGCCCCACAATCTGTGAGAATTTCTTCAGGTACCCCTACCCTGCTGAACATGTCTACAAGCGCCTCGGCTACACGTTCAGTTTCAATTGATGGTAAAGCTATGGCTTCTGGGTATCTAGTTGCATAATCTACTAGAGTAAGGATGTATCGGTTTTTCCGATCTGTAATTGGAAATATCGGTCCCACAATATCAACAGCTACCCTTTTAAATGGGGTATCTATTAGAGGCATTTTACCTAATGGTACTCTGGTATTCCTTCCCTTCGACACCGTCTTCTGGCAAACGTCGCACGATCGACAGAATCGTGCTACGTCACTATTTACGCCAGGCCAATAAAACTCCGCTAATACTCTGTCGGTTGTTTTTTTCATGCCCAAGTGACCCGCCATACTGGACTCGTGTGCCACTCTCAGTACATGTGGCCTGAATTTCTGAGGGACAACTAGTTGGAAATACTTTCTACCGTCCGACGTGGTAAATTCTCTATACATTAAACCTTTGGTACGTAAGAATTTAGAGCTCCCACCGCCCTTACAATATTTCGCGGTACCGGACATGATCCTCTCCGCGGTCGCGCTCAAGGACGCGTCCTGCCTCTGCTCACGCGTAAATTCATCGCGCGAGATATCAGTCACGGCTTCCGGAACTTTTAACTTAGGTAGCGGCTTTTTATCCGCCTGCGCCTGTGCCCTAGTTTCGACCGCTTGTACAATGGGAAACCGGAAATCAGAGAGAGTTGGGAGTCTGGATCCCTCGACATTTCCGATAGTTAAGTCGTATATGGGATTTTCCATACACAGAGCTTCTACGGTTCCGGTCAGAAAAGGCGTCTCGATTTCTATTCTCGCGACGGGAACGCGATCAATCGTTTGATCTAATAACATGCACGGGGATTTCCAACCAAGCATTTGGTCATCCCTAACGAGACTCCGCTTTACTACGACGCCCGTGCACCCGGTGTCGCGTAAGACCGTGACTTCTTGACCGTTGGCGGTACCAGTAGCAGTCGGTACTCTCGCCTCGGGAAAAAGACAAGTGCCGATCGACTGAATAACATCACGACCGATCTGCGCACGCGCTGCGGATTCGTACACCGTATTCACGTTATTAGTCCCTGAATTATCACGCAGAAAATCATCGCGCTTACCGCCCCCTGACCATGCTCTGCTTTCGATAGCAACCGCGACCCTCTGGACAAACCCCTTCCTTTTCGGACAATCGGGCGTGATGTGACCCCATTCCTTACAGGTAAAACATTGTCTATCCCTACGATTCGTACCCTTCCCAGATTGAAAGTTTCCACCTTTATGTGTACCACGTTTCTCGGGTTCTCTGATCTTTTCCTTGATTACCTCCCTTGTTATCCCTTGAGATCACATTCTGGGTACCTCCCCGACCTTCGGCGAAATAGTCTGCCTGAGTAGCCATATCTGAGATATTATTGAAGGACTTTTCCCTCAGGAACAAGTACAATTCCCTACCACAAGTGTTTAACAGCTGGTCCCTAAGTTGAAAATCGGTAAGACCCTCAAACGTTTTTTGGATCTTACCACATTCAACCCAACGCTGGAAATAACTCCCCGTCCTACTGGCGAACTGGGTGAATGTCTCGCCTTTCTCGGGTTTACTATATTTAAATTTTTTGCGGAACCCTTGTTCTGTCAACTCGTATCTCTTAAGGAGTGCCTCTCTTAACGCGTCATAGTTCAATGCCTCGTCCACGGGTAGACGCGAATATACATCTAGCGCTTTACCTTTAAGTAACGCGCTGAGATGGAGCGACCAATCATCTTTTTTCCACTTTTGGATGGTAGCATATCGCTCAAACCTATGTAAATAACTATCTAAGTTATCTTTGTCATCTTCAAAAGGGGGTAATTTAGGGCCTCTTAACTTTGATTCTTGTTGACCCTCTTTCTTAGCCTCTAATAATTCAAATTTCCTTCTATGTTCTTTCTCCATATTCCTGTCTTCTAACTCAATGGCTTCTAACTTTGCTTGTTTCTCCCTATCTAACTTTCTTCCCTCAAGTTCTCTTACCTGCTCTATTCTTTCCCTTTCTGCTTCCCTTTCCCAACCTATCCTTTCCTTCTCTGCCTGTTTCTCTAACTCCATCTTCTCCTTCTCAAATTCCATCTTCTCCCTTTTAAATGATATCTCTAATTCTAACTTTTCCTTCTCCGCTTGCTTCTCTAATTCTAACTTTTCCTTCTCCGCTTGCTTCTCTAATTCTATCTTCTCCTTCTCATATTCCCTTCTTTCCCTATCAGCCTGCTTCTCCAGTTCTAACTTTTCCCTTTCTATATCTCTCTCCTTTAATCTTTGATCCCTTTCCCGAGACTGCTCCTCCTGAACGAATTTTCTAAGGGCCTCCCCCTCATACCCAAACTGTTTACCCAACTCCACTAGATCTTTGAGTGACGACATGATAAATACTGTTGATAAGATCACCAATCCTAAGTGCACTATCATATAACACATACAATTTTTAGGACTACACGAACCAACCGTATATCCCTTCTCCAAATATATGCAATATGTATATATGACAAACAAATGGTAAATAAAACAAAATATGAGTGAGGTATTCACTCACCCGCCTGAATTAGTTCTTGTCAGGAAGGTCACAATCTGAAATAAATAACTAAAAAAAAACTTACCGGAGTCAAGACCTATGCAAACTAACGTCCGTGTTCCCACTAATCCAATGATCCCACTTCTGACACCATTTGTCACAGGATGAAGCCGGGTTGGGACAGGATTAGTGAAGACACCGAAAGCAACTGCGTTAATAAGATGTTTATTTATAAACGCAATTTAAAGATGAACAAATCTGACACCATTATAACAAAAAGATAAGGAAAATTATAAAGTTCCTAACATGGAACTATCAACAACAAGTAACTCAACGAGAAAAATCAAAGATGGATTTAACAAATGGAATTTTAAACAAACGTGAATAGCATCCTATCACCAATCGACAAATAAGAGTATATGATTTACACCCCAATATAAACAAGGTCTTATTAAGTACCAAGGGTGACCAAAGCATGTGATTTATGCACTTATCAATAGAATACTCATTTATCCATCAATCTGTTAACTCGTCAATTTATCAATTTAACAAGCGATGTTGGAATATGAATTTATGAATCCGTCGTTCATATAACGATATCGAAATAGGGATGTATGAAATTATGAATATGTCGTTCATATAACGATATTGAAATTGGAATGTATGAAATTATGAATCTATCACACATATAGCGATATTGAAATGGGAATGAATGTAATTTTGCACAGATAGCAATATTGAGATAACAATCAAATGGAACACGCAATAAATATAACTATCGTGGCGTCCGTCTGACTACCAAGATGTATCTACGGTTCCACCCGCTCTAGTCCATGGTCAAGGAGCCACCACGCATGGTCCACCCCTCCCAGTCTGTTGAAGGGTCCCTCGAGAGCCTTCACATTAACACAGACCCGTTGATCGAGAAGCCTTGGTCCCTCGCATCGAGAAAACCAGTACACTCTTCCGAAACAACGTCACCAGACACAGCGTACACGTCACACGAAACCACACAGAGTTCTGTGACTTCACACCACCAAACCATGCATAAGGAACAGCTCTACAGCTGAAGTTTTGCTCCCGTAAAGAGGTAAGCTTTCTGACAAGACTCATCGTAGTGTAATTTGTTTATAGAGAATTCGCTCTATATGTACTCTAGCTGTGACAGATATGCGCAGCAGCTAGGCACGTGAGTTTTCACTGCAGGCAATTTGCACGTGCAGCATGGGGTGAATCGCGCTCAGTATTTCAAAATAACTAGACCCGAAAAAAATAAACAACCCCCGAGTAACGCTCTAGTCGGAAACGAAACCCGAATACATTTTTGATCACATATACATATTGATATAAACCATACAATTCCGTGACAACTGTAGCATAATGATGATAAAATGTTTAATTTGTAAGCACTTGTTCATGCTTTCGTCGAAAGGGACAACAAATTGTTCATTTTCCAATTTTTTCTTAAGAATTCTCAAGAAGTACTAGTATGGAACTAGTCCGAAACAGGCGAGATACGAAGTTTTTCTATCTCCACATGAAAAGTTTTTATCGATGTTGCTATCTGGGAACATGCTGGCAAAGACTTGGTTTATTCCCATGTTAGACGAATAACTGTTATGCTTTGTAACCGTGTGCCGAGTCCTGATAGCTTCCGCCCTCAAAGTGTCCTCTTTCGATACAAACAATGTTATCAACTGACAGGAAGACTGTTTAGGGGTTGTCAAGTTTGCAGAACTTGTTATGTTCATAGGCTTTTGAGAATCCAAGTTGGCTTTGGGACGTGGGACGAAAAAAAAAAAAAATGATGCAACATCGACCACTGCTTCCGATCGCGCGCGCCTTTGACTGCCGCTTAATGTTTAGCAACTTTTGCGTGAGATTTCAAAGCACTTTCACCCACAGACATCACACTCAATGTCTTAAGACATAATTTGGAATGAGTCGAATAAATGTCTGCATCTTTCTGTAGCCATTCTTTATATTCTTGATGTTCGAGCCATGATGCTTGGAATTTTGTCTTGGTCGCCATATTTGCATCCGGGCATGTGTACGGGCGAAAAACCACATCCAGGCAAAACCGAGGGTTACCGAAAATCAAAAAGTCTAATTTGTGATGGCGATATTTTTTCTTTTTTTTTGCATTAGTTTTCATTTTCAAGGGTTTCCTGACAGAATTCCAGGATTATATTAAAATTTAAGCCTTTTTCAAGGTTTTCCAGGATGCCTACAGAATTCAAAGGTTTTCAAGGATCGCTATGGACCCTGTCTGTCAAAAAATCATAAGTGTTCTCAACTTGGCTGCTAGTTTTTGAAGACTCTGAAGATGCATAAAGCTCGTGAACATTTTGTTTTTGATTCAACACTGTCATGCCTATATAGGAACAAAATTAACTGCTAATTTCACACTATTTCATTATAGCATGTTCACATATGTTGCAGTTGACATATAGTGGAAATGGCACAACCAAGCAAATACTCTTACACTTTTATTTATCGCTAAAATCGGCCCTTATCGAACCTTGTCCTTTGAAAGAGCTTCATCTAAAGTGGTTTTTGGGAAATCATTTAAATGTTTTTAAACTTTCAATAATGCTGGACATTATTGATGGTGGATTGGCAGCATTTGATCAAATCTGAAACACCTTCACGAGATTACACTTTCTGTCAAATATAGTCAAATTCTGCTGAACATTTCTTGATAAGAAGTCGCTTAAAGGTTTTTCTTTTTCTTTAGCAATGGCAGCCCATATTTGATTGTGGATCAGCATCATTTGAACAATTTTAAAGAGCTTCATGCCAGAATGTTCTCTGTCAAATTTGGTCAAATTCTGTTGAGCAGTTTTAAAGAAGACAATGTAAATAGAAATTGTGAATGGAAGAGGGACAATGTACAAAGGACCATACAACAAACTCGCTTGACTTTACAGCTAGGTGAGCTAAAAATCAGATTCCTGGGGAAGTATAAATATGTAAAGATGTACATATAATAAGATCATTTCTATTTAATAAAAATAAAAGTATTAAGTTTTATTTGTGAACTGAGGTTGTGTATGTACATGTATGTCTGAAAATCTTTACATGTGCAATTACATGTTGAACCAACTGTAGGACACTCAGGTAGATGGCAAAGAAAAACAGGAGTAATGCAACATGCCCTATTTTACTATGATTTATGTTAGTTATGGGAAAGAAAAACCTTTTATTCACTGAAATTGCATGAACATTATCACATTTATTTTAAATCAGCATGATATTAAACCTTCACTAACATCACTGGGTCTATGTGAAACAAAACAAGAACCATGACAAGTTGTTGCAGGTACTTTTTGATGATGTATCTTGTTCTGAACGTGAAACTTTGATTCATTCATTCCATGTCACAACTCATCATCATACAAAATATAACTATATTAAGTCAGTTTAGCAGAATTATACACGAGCACTGAAAATATTTAATGTAAATAGTTTTATGAATTCACCACAAAAAGATACAGTTAGCTTTTTGCTACATTCAATATAATAACAAGAAAATGAATGGAATGATATAAGTTTACAAAAAATAACAGCATAAGCTGGTAATGGTTAAATATTTGTTACATAATTTGTACTAAACAAACCAACAATTACTGACTTGGAATCTTAGCAAAGCATAAATATACAGGATATAAAGCAACTGTACACAAGGATCTTATTTACAATCATCAAATTAAGAAAAAAGATATTACAAAAGAATGTTAGCCATATTTTGTGTGTGTCTGTTTGCAATATATAGGAACTTTTAATATTTCAGTTAAAAAAACATTATGGATACAAATTTTTTCTTTTATTGCATGGATATTTCAAATTGCTTCAGTGAAAAAACTTCCTAATATTTAAATTAGTAATTATGAGTGGTGTTACTTTTTTCATGTGGTTGGGGGTGGGGGGATGGGGGTGGGGAGGGGGGCAATTTTCTAAATGCATAACATATTGTATGTCTATATTGAGAATATAATCAGTAAAAAAAGATATGTGTAGACTGGATTTGTGGAGTTGTACAAGAATAATGTCTTCGTAATATAAAGCAAGTTTGCAAACATAACAAAACAATTACATGTTAAAGCTAATCTTTGTATGATAGGTACAGAAAAATGTGAAACATGTACATGAATTAAGCCAAACATACCTGTAACCAGCAATTACAATCTCGTATAGCCAATGAAGCATAATGCTGGGGAAGGGCATGCTACATTCAACCCCACCTCTCATCCCCAATCTACACTAAATCTACATTAAAGTTCTTATTTTGGTGTAACAATTAATTCATTGCATCTTTCATTTTAGGATTCATAAAATTTTAAAATGATGGAAACCTTGTTTAAAAAAACCCTTGTAAACCCCACATTTCTGTCTTATTAGACACTGGCAAAAACTTATGGCTCAAGTGTGATACAGACATCCCTGATACTGTTCTTCAGAATGACAATATTCTTTCTTTCCTGTTTTTTTTTTCCTTCTTATGTTCACTTATGCGCATGGAATTTTCAGATTAGCTTGTATTTCAAAGGTGTTTTTGAAAACTCTAACAAATGACATTTACAGACTGGTTTGGAAAGGCAGCACAGTCCGTACTGCCAAATCCAGACTACAATGGTCAAATGTTGGCATTTTCAAAAAAAGTGCTTCAAATGCTAATAAATATGAACTTATGTTTAATAAATGGGGTATTGTGTTCCTTAACTAAGTGTCGAGGTGTGTCTGCTATAAAGCTGTAACAAGCAAAGCTTGTTTGACGTTATGAACAAAATTGATGACCTAAGTGCATGTAGATGTGAAGGAAAGTTTGTGCACTAGAATCTCAACATATCACAGTTACGAAATGAAAAAAACTGATCTCTGATGCATTTTCAGCTGGAATTATAGTTACACCAAGCTGACAGAAAATTTCTGGAGATTAGAAATGTGATGACAGAGCAATACATATTAGGAATATCAATATTTTGATTAACCAAATAGCTGTAGGCATTATTAATAACCAAATAACAACAGTACTGTAGGCATTATTAATATCAGTCAATACAGTACAAAAAATATATACACATCCAAATTCACAAAATGGTTTTTTGTACATGAATTCTTTCATTTTGTTATTATTTCCAAACTTAACAAAATATCCTGAACAAATAATAATTCTGGAATAACTAATTATATAAATGGAGTAAAACAAAGAAGAAAAAGAAAGATACTAAAGTTAATTAAAAACAGTCTAACCTGAGTTTCCTCTACCCTAATTTTTTATTTGACTTATTCTATGTGAAAATTAGCACAAAACATAGGCAAACAATAAAAAGCCAATTCAAGTAAGAAGAAACTCTGTCCAAAACTATTCTAGTCCTTTTATTATTGTTCGTTAGACTCAAAATATGCATCTTAAAGTATATGTGTCATCATGTATACTACAATCCATTAATGCATGTATAATTGAAACTATCTGATATAGTTATTTTTAAGTATCCACAGTTACAAAGTAAATGAAAAGTTTTTTTCTATGCCATTGACATATTCCAATAGTTCATACTTAGTCTAGCATAAGAAGTTCAAAGGTCTTGATGCACAAATTCCTTCTATAAAATTTAATCAAATTTTGGTAAGCAGTTTTGGAGAAGAAGTTTAAAAGTTTGTGTATTTTGAGTAATGACTGCTATATTTCAAGATGTATCTGTATCATGTGTAAAACACTGAAAGACCTCGATCCAAGGATGATCTCAGACAAATTTGGTTTGAAGTGGTCTCTCAGGTATTGCAAAGAAGTTACGAACATCAAATATTGGTTGACCATAAATGACGTGTGACCAACTCGAGGCCATCCTATCCGCTCACTTGGCCTTACAGCTAAGTGTGTGACCTAATGGTAATACAAATTGCATGGACAATCTCCAAGTGATGCTAGGGTCCAACAAATTGTTCCCTAGAGCCCAGTAACTACCAGAATGCTGCATCTGGACTATACAAGAATGCTGCATCTGGACTACTATACCAGAATGCTGCATTAGCCCCATGGGTTACTATATGTTCAATATATCTTCAAGAAAAATATGTTACAAAGGATAATAATTGTTTATGGATTGTAATAAGGAAAAAAAATAGAAAGCTACAGTTTCAGATTCTCAAGATTTTTTTATCCAATTCAGGCAACTAGATTTAAATTGGGCTATAGGGTCCTTTTTATGGTAGCCTTATTGATTACATGTACCATCTGATTATGAAATTTGTCAGCTTTGTTTCCTTTGGTGCAGAGGCAGTTAGAGTAAATTGCCTTGCTCACTGATTCAATGGTAGGATTTGAACTTGCACCCTTTCAGTTAAGAGTCCAGCATGCTAACCACTAAGCCACCATAGCTCATTGCTTCAACAGTTACCTCTTACGATATATAGGAGAGTGCATCGAGACTATTATACATCCATAAGCCTGTATGGGCAAATGCACATATACATGTAAGTACAATATGCACATATACATGTAAGTACAATATGCACATATACATGTAAGTACAATAAAGAAAATGAAGTGAAAGTTAATATCAAGTAAGTGGTCAGTAACACATCCATCTCACCACTGAACAGAATATACAAAAGTCTCATCAAGTAAATACTGACTAATTAATATTACAGCATATCTGGAAAAACCTCAGCAAGAAAATGTGAAGAAGAGAGGAATAACTCGTACACGAGTGCTCATTAAAATGAAATGAAAAAACTCAAATATTTTGTCATCTTTTGTAAGCCTTGAAATTTAAATGAGCACAAATGTAAGATTTATTTTATAATATCAAAAAAAAAAAAAAAAAAAAGACTTTGTTAGAAGAAACTACAAAAAGTGCAGTGAATGGACTCTGAAGGGATTTGGATTCCCTTGGACATTACACTGTTGCTTTACACGAGGTCATAACATCATTAGTGATGTAATGAAGAATTACACATGTCAAATGAAAATTATGATATGGGTATATTAACCTAATTAACACAATGATTTAGGTATATTAACCTAATTAACACAATGATATGGGTATATTAACCTAATTAACACAATGATATGGGTATATTAACCTAATTAACACAATGATATGGGTATTTTAACCTAATTAACACAATGATATGGGTATATTAACGTAATTAATTCTATGGTTATGTTATAAATTCAAATAAGAAAACACTGCAAGTTTATACTGAAAGCTGAACAACTGAGCAAATACTTACTATGCATGTAAAGTCTCTACCATCAAAAAAACATGCATGGTTTCTGGGATACACGTAAACCTGAAGTCAGAGTCACAAAAGCACTTTATGAAAAACTTAAGAATCTTTAACTTTTAAGGCTAAAAAAAACCGCACCTGAAACTGCCTTTTCTGTCTATAAATGTTTTGTTTCCTATGAAACAGACTTAACTTCAACATAAAATAGGCTCAATTCAATAATTGCATGTAAAGATTTTCAATCTATAATTGTTACACTTGAAAATGTTACTAAAAGCAAGGCTTGAAGCATTTCAGAAACAGACAAACCTTTCTTTCATGATTTTATATTCAGATAAGTATGTACAACCCCATATATTATATAGACTTGAGATATCTTTATCTTTTCATAGGACTAATCAACTTGTGAAATTTTAATGCCAGACTGGTAATAGAATAACAAGATGTTTATAGTATGGCAATGCACAAAACTTTCACAATGAATTCAAATATTTAATCCACAGCTTGGAACAATATGTCTATCAACTGAAATACTGAATTAATTTCATTTATTGGCTTTGGCAAAGGACTTTACTGGCCCAGTATTCTCAAAACGTTTTTAACACAAAGTCCAAGCTAAAAACCCAAGAATTGGATATTGCAGCACATCACAATCTCTGAAATTTTACAGAATGTAAGAATTTGTGGAATATGAACTGAGCTTGATTTTCTTGTAAAGAAAGTTTCAAGAATACAAGGGCTGATATTTCTGTTCATCAAAAATAAAAGGCCTGATATTTATATTCAATAAGTATACAAGGCCTGCAATTTATATTCATCAAGGGTACAAGGCCTGAAATTTATGTTCATGAAGAATACAAGGCCTGATATTTATGTTCATCAAGAATACAAGACCTGATATTTATGTTCATCAAGAATACAAGGCCTGATATTTATGCTCATCAAGAATACAAGACCTACTATTTCGTAGTACAAGTCTGCTTGTTGTCAATTAATTTTTAAAAACCGCAGAGTCGACTAAAATATTGTTGTTGGGTTAAATTCTATAGTATAGTGCCTTGAAAGAAAAAAATAATTTTGTATAAATTACTAGCTTGAGAAGAAACCAGTGAATCTTGGCAGGATAATGCTAATACTAAAGCAGCAGTTAATCCAGAACCAATTTTCCAGTATGTTTAATAATTAGGTAAATCAATCTCTTCTTTTTTGTCAGAATTCCTAAAAGTCAGGAATTTGTAAAAGTTTAAGGAAAGAAATAATGATGTCAAAGTGATTGAATATTTATAGTTTTATTGTCAAGTGTATGACCCATGATGAATTTTGCATCTTCTATCCATTTTATTTAAAAATTTTCCCTTTCATTTCCAAGTTTCTTTTGTGGGAATATGCAATACACTCATATAGGTTAATTTTTACTAAAATGATACTGACAGTTTGTGTTTTGATCAAATTACTATACAGTTCTGGATGGAAAGATGAGACTTACCAACATGAAAAGCTGGGCTGTGTTCAATAAGACTAGAGTTCATTGGTCCTAGGCTAGCACTAGGTCAAAAATTCAACTGAACAGGCTGCCAGTGAATGGCACTAGGTGGCAAAAGCTAAGAGTGTGGAGCGATAGCTTGCCACACAATGCATGCACATTTTGTTTCAAACAGAGAAGAGTTTGCCAACTAAGACATGTAAAAAGATGTTTGGTGAATCTAGATATATAGTGAACTCATCCTGAATGTCATATGCCTGAATTTAGACCTATTTACTCTATATGGATTAAATATACATTTTCTAAGACAGGTAATATGTATCTGTTAATCTCTGATGACCACGGTATAAACATGAGGTCAAAATGGGCTTGAAATCATTCATCTGACTAACATCTACCTATAATGTCAAACCCCAAGAGAAGTTGGCCAAAATAATCCAGGTCAGCAGGAAGATTTCTGTAGAAATTTCTTCCAATGCCGTTGATTGCTTATGTTATGAAAACAATTGTTTCAAGGTTCCTTTTGTTTCTATAACTTTATCCATTTTTGACAGAACATCAACATCATTTGTCAAACAGTGAAAGGCCTCTATGCAAGGATGCTTTCTGTTGGTCAGTTGGTCAAATTCTGTTAAACAGTTTTTTAAAATGAAGTTGTGCTAATGTTTATCTACTTGTAGTAGTGGTGGCCATATTTGATGGTGGATTAGCATCATTTATGTAAATGTGAAAGGCCTTCAAGCTAGGATGCTTTCTGTAAAATTTTCATCAAATTCTGTTAAGCGGCTTTTTATTATAAGTTATTAGAAATTTGTTTTCTTTGTAGTACCAAACTTAAAAGCTCTTCATGCCAAGGTGCAACATGTCAAATTTGTTCAAATGACTTTGAGTGGCTTTTGAGACGTCATACAAAGAATTTTCTATTTTAGCAATGGCGACCATATTGAATGGTGAACTGACATCGTTTGTATAAATATTTAAAGTCCTTAATGCCAGAATGGTTACTGTCAAACTCTGCTGACTTTCTTAGAAAAAATCAGTTAAAACGTCTTCTATTTTCAGTAATGGTGGCCACATTTGAGTTTTGCGTCATTTTTTAGAAGAAGTCATTTAAAAATCTTTCTATCTTAAGTAATGGTAGCTATATCTGATTGCAGACAGGCATCATTTGTACAAAATTTAAAGATCTCAATGTCAGAATGCTTTCAGTAAATTTGGTCAAATTATGTTCAGTGGTGTTTGAGATAAAGTCATGTTTTTTTCCTACTCTTTTGCAACATCATTTCTACAAAACTGAAAGCATCTACACCAGAATGCTTTCTGTAAAATTTAGTCAAATTCTGTTCAGCGGTTTTTGAGAAGATGTTGTTTGTAGATTGTTCAATTTTTACTACTGGCAGCCATTTGAACAAAATTGAAAGACCTTCATGCCATGTCTTTCTGTCAAATTTGGTTTTTCAAATTTTAGTAATGATGGCCCTATTTAATGGCAGATTGGCATCATTTGTATTAATCTCAAATTGATCAAAATCAGGATGCTTTTATAAAATTGGTCAAATTCTGTTGAGAAGCCTTTGAGAAGATATTTAAATATTTTTAAATTTTAGTAATAGTAGCCATATTTGACAGCAGATCAGCATCATTTGAACAAATTTGAAAGATCTTTGTGCCGGTGAATTTGCATCCTTTGTACAATTTTAAAAGATCTTTATGACAGGATGCTGTCTGTCAAATTTTGTCAAATTCTACCGAGTGGTTATTGAGAAGAAGTCATTTAAATATTCATTTTTTTCAGCAATAGCAGTAATATCTGATTGCAGACTGTATAAAATTGAAAACCTCTATGCCAGGATGGTTTCTGTAAAATTTGATCAAATTCTTTCTAGCTGTTTTTGAGAAGATATTGTTCAAAGGTTTTTCTATATTTATTAATGGTGGCCACATTGGATGATGGATCAGCATCCACTGAACAAATGTGAAAGGGCCTGATGCCAGAATGTTCCCTGTAAATTCATGTGCAAATTGGTCAAGCAGTTTTTGAGAAGCTGAAAAAAAATCCAACTGTGATTGGATGGGCAACTGTCGATGCAAAAAAACCAACTGTGATTGGATGGGCAACTGTCGATGCAAAATGGGCAAAGGACCATACCATACACTCACTGTGACTTATGGCCATGTGAGCTAAAAATTCAGAAAATTAAATGTTATGTCAACTTGATGCAAGCATTATCCATCATGTTTAGCAGTGTCAATTTGTCTTCTGTGTTAACAGTGCCTAATGCCTTTCTTACTAAAAGAAGCCCTATATAAAGTTGGCAGCTCTAGACAATATGCTGACCACTTAAAGGAATTTCTCTATTAAAATCTCTGAATAATAAATGGTATGAGAATTTTAATTTTTAAATCTTTAGAGTCAAAATACACAATATGTCAAAAACTAAGCAAACACTTTATAACAAAGTGTAACAATAAGTTTCCAACAACAAACATGAATACATTCTACAGAAAACCTTGGTATGGAATGTACACATAAAATATAAATACACAGTTCATGTTTAAAAAATAAAGCAAGTTTCAATTCAACTTATGAACATACACCAGGGTTTCTTTTCATTGTAAAGATGACTCCCTGACTGTGAACAAAATTGTGAAAATCATTGTGACATTATATGACTGCAGTCATGAAATTACACTGTGCTCATTCCAGATAAACTGATACACAAAAATAATGTCAACAAAATGGGTTCAGAAAATATAATGTGTTCCAACAAATTCTGTAACAATAAAAATGATGAGAACAAAAAATTGCAGTACAATCAATGTGTACTCACCATGCTTCACCCATGGCAGTAGGTTTAGCATGGATTTACATCTCCCATGCAGGTACAATATACATGATACTCACAATGCTTCACCCATGGCAGTATGTTTAGAACTGAATTACACCTTCCAAGCATGCACAAAATACATGATAGTAAAATTTTAATTTAGGTCTATGAAATACCTAGCAATTGAACAAAACAATGATACATATTTGAAGACATCAAGTGTAACCCCCAGGGTCATAAAAAAATAAGTTGCTGATGTTAATACACAATCTCTACAAATAAACTGAATGCTACTAATCAAATATGTGGTAAATATTACTAAGTCACCACTGCAAAATAGTAGTAGTAGTAAAAGTAGTACAGTACAACATGTTTTGAATGTCCACTGCTATTAAAGACCACCTGTCATGACAGCCCAGATACTCAATGCAAAAACTAGAGTTAATATAGAGAAATGACCTTCAATGAGAGAGCAGCCATCAGCCTTGAGACCATGTTTCCTTCACAAAAGGGGAGGTCTCCCAAAATAGGTAATGTCTAATGTAGTACTAACGGTAGTAATAGTAATATAAAGTATGTTCTATGGGAACCATTGTGACTAACTGGTTAATGTACTGGACCCACAGTCGGCGACTTGCAGGTTTGAATCCTGCATGCCCAGAACTGATGGGGTCAACTACCATGGTGCGTCTCAGTACAAATAACTTTGTGGTCTCATTGCCACTGCACTAAATTGTCATTAATGTGCTGTGAAATACTAATCAAGCAACCAATCGAACCATTTTCAAAAACTGACCTAGCCACCTTATCAACTAATGCAGTTTCAAAGAAAGCAAAGCCAAAAGGTCAAAATTAGGACATGGAAGGCTTACTTGCTTTGTTCAATTGCAAGCTTATACCAGATATCACACCAGGTTTATGGAATTAGACCAAATACAAATAGATATGAAAAAGTAAATCTTATAGTAAATTACGATTCCCTAAGAATACTTACCTGATTACATTTAACATAGGAAATAAACTCCACAACCTCTCGAAACCAGTCCTTCCCAGAAAAACAAAAATTGTGTCTTTCCCGTCTATACATCATACAAAGGGAAGAAACTCTTATACATTACCTCCCCTTAACACCTCTAGGTGGCTACCCATGAACTGGATGTTTACCAGTTTGCCTTTGTGGTGTGGGAGGGTTTAATAGTATGTGATAAAGTAACTATTCTCTGAGAAATATAATTTACAAACACGTTTACTTTCTTAATCAAATACTTTCCCAGCTCAGATTAAAGTTAGAAGAACAGGTAATTGGAGGTGGAATGCACGAGTATCCATGGGAAGAATGGCTGTATTCCCTGTATGAAGGATAAATGGCCTAACATGAGGACAGCACAAGTGATAGTCATGTAACTCATCATGACAACAAACAGATAAAAAGAGATGAATCACTTTCTCTTCCCGAGAAGAAATCGGGGCAAATCCAGTGAAAGCGCTAAACCCACACCCATGATGAGGTTGTGCCGACATCAATTCAGTCGGTTGTCATCTGGGCTGCAGCCACTGGACCCACCAGATTCAATTCTTGTCTCTGCAAAGTTAGATCACATAGATAAAAACTTATGAAGGTTGACTGTGCATGCCAGCCAAAAGCATCTGTTATGTCTTGGATCAAAAAATTATGTTTGAATGCGTGGCATGCAGAGATCGCTCTAACCTCATGCGCTGCAATCTTCATTGGGCAAATCTGATCTCCTGAGATCAAAAAATATACTGAGCATTCACTTCAACTATCATGATAGGGCTTGAGAGGTTATATCCTCTTTCCCAGCCTTCACTGGAATAAAGACACATCGGGCCCCACAGCCCTTCTATGTTCACTTCAAGTAGTACTTCAGAACATGGACTGGGTCTTGCATCGTCATCTCTCTCAACATATCAAGGTGAGGTAGCAGATGACCACTCTTTGACTGCCAGCTAACAGCAACCTATTCTTAGCTATGAAGCCTGGTTAAATCATTAGGACCATAGAACCAGCCAACTAGAGATAGTTTGGGTCCATTGAAAAGGCATGCAACTTGCTCACCCTGCATGTCAAAAGCAAGAGCTATCAGAAAACCTGTTTTATATGATAGCACCTTCAGCTTCATAATCCATGCCACACATATGTCAGGGAAGCAAACGAGTATTAGATTGGTCAAAAACTCCTAACCAAGGTGGACAAAATGCTAGATCTGACTTGTCCTAGTTCACTAGGAACCCCTAACTGACATAAGTAGGAGAGAAAATTGTTCCTGCACTTGACCAAAGATGAACTTACCATGCCGCAGTCGCTGTTTACGAGGTCGACCTGGAGGGTGATGATGCAGTTGACAATCTTCGTGAACACCCATGGATGATGTTGAGACTGAATGCAAGTGCATAAAATTGGTACATTGTTCCTTACAAGTCAAATCGAAGAAACTTATGTGAAGCCATGTTGATAGGGATATGAAAATATGTGTCAGGTGTAAACTGATTGCAAATTCATCCCTCTTTACAGAAAGACTGACTCAATGTGCCATTTTCATTTCGAAGCTTAGTGTGCCATGTACTTGTTGCGATGGCTGAAATCTGTGGATGCTGTAAAAAGCCTGTTAAAAACAAAAACAGAGCTTGGCTTCTGAACTCTCTACACCGTCATTGTGTGAAAGTAATGAACAGATCTCCTTCTGCAAAATTTCCATCTTTTCCAGATCGGATGACATGCCCATTATGAAAGGGAAGACAAAAGTGGAAGGGGGTGGGTAATTAAATCCAAAGTCCCTCTGAAACTTGGATTGCCCATTCACTTTGTGAAAACAAACTGATTAAAAACTGCTGAAAATGCAGGAGTCTGGCATCTACAGGCAGGTAGTTGGTGAATGGCAAGTGTGGCGAATTAACGACAATTGTTGGAAGGCTTCGGGAAGGAGAAACCTTGTTTCCCATCCACTTTATTGAACTGCCTCTGGAACTGAGGGGCCTGTTGCTGCCTATAATTTGACTGAGGTTGAAAATGTTGCTGTTGGGCAATATTTGGCTTCCTCTCATTCTGTCAATGATCATCTCTCCATTGCAGCTGAGAATGCTTCGGCCTGAATATCGGCACAGCAACATGGCAAGCTGGAGAGGCAGTTCTTGTGCTACCTGCTTCCGTACTTCCTCAATTCCAGAAAAACTCTGATTCTCAAAAATAAATTCTCTACTGCAAAAACAGCAAAGGCATATGAACGATGTAGAAAAGAGATGCAAGGAATGACGTGGCTTCAGTGAAGACAAACAGTGTGACAGTCATCTCATTTAACCAGATCCAAATTTGCTGACAGCCATCGAATGGTGTGCAGCCCTGATTAATTACCTTTGCAACAAAGGCTGTGGACTTCCATGTATGATCCACTGCCCAATTTTTCAGCAAGACGAAAAATTGCTAGTGACACCATAATGTGCATGGAAGAAGTCGCCACCACATTCTGCACTAAACTGGAGGAAAACATTCTAATCCACATTATAAAACAGCAGAGTTGCCATGTTAACTCCTGATTTGTTTCTGTCCAAGGTCGGGAAGTCAGAATTACATGTATCCAAGTGTGTGTGGTACCAGCATGATGAGAATGATGCTGGTAGCTGGATTTAAGAAAAACAAGCACTCTTGAAGTTTTTCCACAAAGCCATGGATAAAATCCCTTCTGAAGACATCACACAGATACTGCAGATAGAAGTCGAGAAACACTTGTGCAAGAGAGACATGTACCATGCATGTCCTCATTGGCTTAAAGTTTCTTGCACGTGGCACATTTCATCATCATTGTTCAACTGAAATGACAAGAATAACAAAAGTATCATAAACTAACAATCCAAAAGTGTTAACATATAACAATAACAACACCTGTTGCTGAAACATGAGAAAAATACAGGCAATGTGCACGAAAAAACAACCAGCATCAGGTACAAATACAGTAGTGGATCCCAAGGTCAGAATAATGAAGTCCACAACGGAGAAAATATCTACACAAATTTTGATCAAAAAAAAAAAATAATGATTGCAGCATGTAGCAAATACATTAATACATAATACTAGACTGATTTTCTAGATGGATGGGTTGAAATAACCAAGATATTCTTGGATTCTGAGAGGCCAAGCAGAACTTGTTGACTGTACCAAGCAAATGCTTAAACTCGAAAACATCTGGTTGATGGGTAGCCACCAGGCAGCAGTGAAGGGAGGTAATGGGTAAGAGTTTCTTCCCTTTGTCTACAAAAGACAGGGACTTCTTTCTAGGAAGGGTTGGATTCGATAGGAAGCAGATATTATTTCCTTAAGTTATTGTGATCAGGGAATGTATTCTATGCATAAACACAAAAGTGTACTAGTACAACTTAATAGTATTAGCAATATCTGCCATCCTAATGACTTGATCACTATTAGTGTACAAGTCATACTGTACATAGGACATCCTTGCAAACAAGTATGATGTGGTTAGTACACTATGCTTCTATACTGTATATGATAAATAACTTGCTCTGAATATAGTCAACTCTCATTATAATGACTAAATTTGAATATAGTCAACTCTCATTATAATGACTAAATTTGAATATAGTCAACTCTCATTATAATGACTAAATTTGAATATAGTCAACTCTCATTATAATGACTAAATTTGAATATAGTCAACTCTCATTATAATGACTAAATTTGAATATAGTCAACTCTCATTATAATGACTAAATTTGAATATAGTCAACTCTCATTATAATGACTAAATTTGAATATAGTCAACTCTCATTATAATGACTAAATTTGTCTCCATTTTGTTCTTTTAATAAATATAGGAATGTTTGGCTCATGCCTTTACTTCAGACAAGTTACTGTCCATTTTTTTTATTGCTGTTAAACCAGCACGTATAGATGTGCTGAATGAGTCAGAAATATAAATCTGTACATCATATCTAATATTAATGCAATCACTTTTATGTCACCTACATATTTTCCTACATTTAAAATATCTTTTCTAGGGATTCTTTCTACACAGTATTATCCTTTAAAATAAAAGTAAAATTCTAAGGAATGACAATGTCAATGTATAGAGCGAGATATTAAGGATATATGCATGACTGTTTGTTACTGAGAAATTTCCATACATGTGAACCTCCCAGATGGGAGGGTTTTTCTCCTGAGATGAGGGTGTATCCCAATCCCTCCCGTCACTCACTGAAATCTCCCATGTACAAAAAGTTATTGAAATTTGTTATTTTTTCCATTTTTTTAACACACTGCTTACAGTGGAGTATATTTATGGTAATATTGCCTGTGATCATGTGACTGTGAGCTGGCTTAAGCAGGGCAAGACAATTTAGTTGCTAAATTTCAAGTAGCATAAAACAGTTAACATCCCTTTGATTCCATCAGCAGGGTTGGTTAGCTTCAGTGTTTGAAGTTTGTGGACGTGGATTATACTATGAGTGATCAGAAGAAATTCCGAAAGGGTTAAAGAGATTAATTGATTATGGTTGGATTACTAAATACCTCAATCAGCAAGTATAAAACAGGGTCGGTTTGGCTTCGGTGTTTTAAGTTTGTCAAGATGTCTAAGTGTGCAATATCTCCCAATGCTAGAAAGCCAAAATCTAAGCAACCAAAATATCACACAAAATTCAATGATGGATGGAAATGGGAATTTCAGTGGCTGGAATCAAGTTAAAAGGACATGAATATGCATTCCGCCCATCGCATGAAGCTGATTTTAAAATCTGCTACGGTGGCAAGAATGGTATTACACATCATGCAGCATATTAAAGCATATGTGGACAAAGATGTATGTGCCAAGACACTGTTTGCCAACTTTATAGCTGAACATAATCTCCCATTTACGGTAGATCATTTTTCAGATCTAGTCAAAATAATGTTCCCCGACTCGGTAATTGCACAAAGTTCTCATACAAATGGATGAAAAACACTCTCAGAGTGACCCAAGGTTTGGGTCCTCATTGGGGTAAGAAAATCAAACGCATGTGCCACAATAAAAAATTCACCATTCTCATTAAAAATTCTCCCTCTTTTGAAGTCAAAACTCCCAACCAAATTTTGAACATTTCCCGATTTGTCCTAAGCGGACTTCTCTGTTCTGTCATATGTATGAATTGCCATCAGAAGTGGAGGATGACTCTTCTGTTATAAAGATCAAGTTTACCTTTTTACACGTTTGTTCCTTTTAATTTTCTGTTGGAACCTGAATAGTCTGTTCTAATGTCATTGTAATGAGAGTTGACTGTAGCTATTTATTGCTGGATATCATTTCATATTTGTCTCCCTTTACATTACTGATGTCCACTTCATAGTCACCATCCAAAATTATATATATATATATATATATATATATATATATATATATATATATATATATATATATATAACACAAATCATAAAAATGTTTTCTCTGAAAAACTTATCAGTAGTATGGATGACCTTTTTTAGTTTGAAAAACCAATGTCAGACCCAACCAAATTATCACAACAATGACTGGTAACTGACAGTTATACACTAGCTTGCAAACACTATTGTCCACCTGAAATGTACATCTGAGGGACTTCCATTATGTGAGATATTTATCTCATATTCCTGCTAATATTATTAAACTATAAAAAAAAATTATAAACTCGACTTGATCACACAATATCAAAAGCAATCAAGAGTGCATCTTTTCAAAGACTGGTAATCTGTACAGTTACAATTTGCAATGGGTAATACTGTTTGAACAATATGGGAATGACTCTCAGGTACAAGCCAGAGTCTAAATACTTTACATAATACAGTAAAATCTGTTGTCAGAGACACTGTTTTGAAAGATTACCTGTCACAAAAGATCATTTTCAATGCATGGATCAGCATAGGTGTTTTATGTAATGTGAGGACCTCTAATGAGAGATCAACTATTCTGAGAGGCCACTCTTTGTAGGTAGAATGGGTGGTGTAAGACAGCTTCTCAGTATAGAATGAACTCTAATGAGAGATCACCTGTCTTGAGAGACCACTCTTCTTAGGTAGAATGGGTGGTCTATCAAGACAGCTTCACAATATAGTATGAACTCTAATGAGAGACCAGAAGGGTTGGTGTATCCAGGCATGCTTCACTGTACATTAGTTGTTTGAAGCATTTTAACTTTGGTGATATATTTTCATGGTTTTACAGAAAATTACAATTTTGTTTGGTACTTAAATGTGTAAATATGCCACTGAGGGAAGAGGGTACTGTTTGCTACAAAGGACATTTCTTTTTCTCTTTGGATCCTTCAGTCCATGGTTTACATCAACCTTGAAATCAATGAAAAAATGGTACCCTCTGAAAACAAATTATTTCATAGAAACTAGGAAATTCCTTTTCTTTGTCTTAGTAATTCTATTCCTCAGGAAATTTCCGGACCATCTATGTCATTGCTGTTTTGGATCAGACTTCCATCTAGGCTTCCTGACTCTGAGGCATTCAAATCACTGACACTCAATCCAGAGTGCTGGACCTTTAAGTGCTTGTTCAATTCATATTTTCTGACAAAGTCTTTTCCACATAAAACACATATATGGGGCCTGCTTTGTGTGTGAATACTCTGTATATGTCGTTTCAAATGGTCTGACCGACTGAACCTTTTCCTGCAAATGTCACATTCATGTGGCTTTTCTCCAGTGTGAATTGCCACATGACGTTTAAGATGAATATTTTTTGCAAATGCAATTCCACATGTTGGGCAAACAAAAGGTTTCTCCCCAGTGTGTGTCCGTAGATGAATCCGCAGTACACAGTAGGTGTTGAATGATTTGTCACAATGTGTACAAGCAAAAGGTCGCTCTCCAGAATGTGTCCTCATGTGGATCTGAAGATTGGATTTTGTTGAGTATTTTTTACTACAAATATCACAGCTGTGCTCCAGGCTGTCAGAATGTACTGTTCGAATATGTTTCATGACATTCTTTCGGCCTGAGAAGTGTTTATCACAAATGGGGCAAATATGCTTGCCATTACGAACCTCAATATTCTGTGTAGAATGTGAAGTTTCTTTATTAGGACCCAACAGACTTTCTTGATCAAAATGAGGACTGATGTCAAGAATTCGGTTTAGAGGACTTCCTTTGGGGTCTACTTTTATCAAAATATCACCTCTGTTTGATGTTAAATTCTCTGATTTGTCATTACTGCAGTTCTCCAAATCCATGTCATCATGATTTAATGAGTTAGATAAACTCTCAATGTCATTACTATCCTTTTCTGTCCTAATTGATTTGAGAGAAATCAAACTCTGTTCTAATTTTGACTTTGGTCTAGCATCTGCATGGGAACGAACATGCTCTTCATAATTGCTGTAACTGAGAAACACCTTACTGCAAAAAAGACACATATGCAGACTTGGTTTTTCATCTTCATATTGGCTATGTGATGATGAAAGTGACTGATTGCTATTAGCATTTCTCTCAATAATGTTGTCATTGATAGGATTAACTGCAAGGACATCTTGAGTGTGTGACCTTGATTTAGTGCAGCTATGGTCACTGCTATTGTGTCCAAAACACGTCACTCGCAGTTGAACATTGACGTCCTTGTAGTTGGAATGATTAGTTGGTTTCAAGTCAACATAATCTGAAAAGAAAACATTTAAATAACATATACATTAGAGTCCAATAGAATTTTATATGTTAGGGTCTTTCCATATCTATATAATTACCTTCATAACTCATGAAGCAAGTCTTAGAGATCTGGCTTCTCTGTCTTGAAACTTTACTCAATATTTTGAGTAACAATTGTCATTCCAGTATGTATCTATGTATCTCAGCACCTCAGCACAACAGTGGCTATATGGTGCCATCTAAAGGTAGATTTTTGAAAAATGTAAAAATTAACTGCACACAAACTGTAGGAAAATAAACCCTTTCAAATAAATGTAAAACATCAAGAGCAACAAGATAAAATATCAAACTTAAAAATGTTAAAATTCTGTAAAATGTAAATAAAATTAAAGATAAAACATGTAAAATCCTTACAAGATCTAGTCAAACTATGCTATATAAACTGCATTCCCTCAAAAAGTACAAGATTTTCTCACGTGGTACATCATCATACAGTTTCTCCATAGAGTTGATATCAAAATGCTTGTCTCACAGACTGAAAGTCGACACATTGGTCAAGGTTCACCCTTCAGGAAGTATGCATGAGCCAGGAATCTATGTATGTACAATACGTGATCAGCACAATTCAATTGAGATCTTGATGTTCGTAAGTTGTGGAATTTTCATTCTACATATTTTGCCAAGTATTTCGAACATGTTGATTTATACAATATAGCAAGTAAATATATGGAATCTTTTGTTCAGAAATGGTTGACTGCTGAACAGTTTTGGCTCCTTTATCTGTCCTTTCATTACCCTTTATACCAATGTGACAGTACAGAATACTTTTCCTTTATTGTATGAGCATAGCATGTTTCTCTAATATCTGGGATATTAACAGACTGGAAAATCTTACTTAAAATGTACAAATGCAGCCTTTGATTTGTCCAAATTAATTTTTAATAAGATTTCAAGTCAAGTAAAGATTTGCGATCAAATGGCCTGGCCACATATTTTAACCACTTTAAGCAAAGAACTCGAGCTCAAGATAAAAATGCCCAAAAATTTAGCATGTTGGTAGAGCAATCAAAGTTAAGATGATGCTGAAAGTTCTCTGACTCTTCATTCTAATTACGGTTATTGAACAATTACATTTTCAGGCTTTAAATCTGAGCTAGAATTTTGTGCTCAACAAACTTTGAAAATATGAAAATATGACCCAAGGCATCACAGTCCTAACACTGTCAGATCTCAAATGAAATTTAGTCTCCAAATGGAAAATATGACCCGAGGCATCACACTCCTGAAACTGTCAGATCTTAAACCCAGACTGCAAGTGGAAAATATGACCCGAGGCATCACAGTCCTGAAACTGTCAGCTCTTAAACTCTGACTGCAAGTGGAAAATATGAGCCAAGACATCACAGTCCTGAAACTGTCAGATCTTAAACTCAGACTCCAAGTGGAAAATATGACCCAAGGCATCATAGTCCTGAAACTGACAGATCTTAAACTCCGACTTAAAATGGGAAATAAGGCATACAAGAGCTCACCCCTCATATTGGCCAAATTGTGCACAAAAAATAGCCACTTTGATGCTTGTGTTTCAGCCCTAGCTTACCTTGCGTGAAGCAAGTGATTGCTAAAATCCGTTTGGAACATCCCAATTTTCTCAGAATGTACCACTATATTGCTGATGTATCATTACTACTTAAATCTGTGGGTTAAACCAGTCTCTAGAATGGATGCTACATTTGCTTTATTGGGTAGGACCATATGGGGAGAGTTGGGGGCAGGAGATAGAACTTCTAAACTGGAGAATCCCTAAACACTGACAAAGGGAGCTAACTCTTTTAGTATGTTTGTGTGTATATATATATATATATATATATATATATATATATATATATATGTATATATATATATATATATATATATATATATATATATATATATATATATATATGTATGTTCACGATTGGGAGTACACCTGTTATGATGAGCTTTATCCTCATGAATTTACACAGAACAATGCAGGTATTACACTGAATGTGTAGGTGAGATGTCAGTGATCTGTAAAGGCAAGCGCCTTATACCACACGGCCACCCGGGGTCCTTTCTAACCTCTGTCTGTCTGTCTGTCTGTACGTATGTAATAGCATTTTACAGCACCTGACCATAAAAATGGTTACATTGTGCCAACTAAAGGTAAAGTTTGAAAAATGTAAAAATGAATTGCACAAAAATTTAGGATATAAACCCTTCCAAATGCAAACATGAAATACAGCAAGATAAAATACAGAATGTACAGATGTTACAATTCTGTCAAATGAGTATAAAATAACATGTGTAAAATATTTAAAATCTCTCGTTTGTGAAGTCTGAATCACTGATACAAGAAAGATATGTGTTGTCTGAATCACTGATACAAGAAAGATATGTGCAGTTTGAATAACTGATACAAGAAAGATATGTGCAGTTTGAATAACTGATATAAGAAAGATACGTGTAGTCTGAATAACTGATACAAGAAAGATATGTGTAGTCTGAATAACTGCTACAAGAAAGATATGTGTAGTCTGCATAACTGATACAAGAAAGATATGTGTAGTCTGAATGACTGATACAAGAAAGATACGTGTAGTCTGAATAACTGATACAAGAAAGATATGTGTAGTCTGAATCACTGATACAAGAAAGATATGTGTAGTTTGAATAACTGATACAAAAAAGATATGTGCAGTTTGAATAACTGATACAAGAAAGATATGTGTAGTCTGAATCACTGATACAAGAAAGATATGTGTAGTCTGAATAACTGATACAAGAAAGATATGTGTAGTCTGAATCACTGATACAAGAAAGATACGTGTAGTTCGAATCACTGATACAAGAAAGATACGTGTAGTTTGAATCACTGATACAAGAAAGATATGTGTAGTCTGAATAACTGATACAAGAAAGATACGTGTAGTTTGAATAACTGATACAAGAAAGATACGTGTAGTCTAAATCACTGATACAAGAAAGATATGTGTAGTTTGAATAACTGATACAAGAAAGATACGTGTAGTCTGAATCACTGATACAAGAAAGATATGTGTAGTTTGAATAACTGATACAAGAAAGATGTGTAGTTTGAATAACTGATACAAGAAAGATATGTGTAGTTTGAATAACTGATACAAGAAAGATACGTGTAGTCTGAATCACTGATACAAGAAAGATATGTGTAGTCTGAATAACTGATACAAGAAAGATATGTGTAGTTTGAATAACTGATACAAGAAAGATACGTGTAGTCTGAATCACTGATACAAGAAAGATACGTGTAGTCTGAATCACTGATACAAGAAAGATACGTGTAGTCTGAATCACTGATACAAGAAAGATATGTGTAGTTTGAATAACTGATACAAGAAAGATATGTGCAGTTTGAATAACTGATACAAGAAAGATATGTGTAGTCTGAATAACTGATACAAGAAAGATATGTGTAGTCTGAATCACTGATACAAGAAAGATACGTGTAGTCTGAATCACTGATACAAGAAAGATACGTGTAGTTTGAATCACTGATACAAGAAAGATATGTGTAGTCTGAATAACTGATACAAGAAAGATACGTGTAGTCTGAATCACTGATACAAGAAAGATATGTGTAGTCTGAATCACTGATACAAGAAAGATACGTGTAGTTTTAATAACTGATACAAGAAAGATATGTGTAGTCTGAATAACTGATACAAGAAAGATACGTGTAGTCTGAATCACTGATACAAGAAAGATACGTGTAGTTTGAATAACCGATACAAGAAAGATATGTGTAGTCTGAATAACTGATACAAGAAAGATATGTGTAGTCTGAATAACTGATACAAGAAAGATATGTGTAGTTTGAATCACTGATACAAGAAAGATACGTGTAGTCTGAATAACCGATACAAGAAAGATATGTGTAGTTTGAATAACTGATACAAGAAAGATATGTGTAGTTTGAATAACTGATACAAGAAAGATATGTGTAGTTTGAATAACTGATACAAGAAAGATACGTGTAGTCTGAATAACTGATACAAGAAAGATATGTGTAGTCTGAATAACTGATACAAGAAAGATATGTGTAGTTTGAATCATTGATACAAGAAAGATATGTGTAGTTTGAATCATTGATACAAGAAAGATATGTGTAGTTTGAATCATTGATACAAGAAAGATATGTGCAGTTTGAATAACTGATACAAGAAAGATACGTGTAGTCTGAATAACTGATACAAGAAAGATACGTGTAGTCTGAATCACTGATACAAGAAAGATGTGTGTAGTTTGAATCATTGATACAAGAAAGATATGTGTAGTTTGAATCACTGATACAAGAAAGATATGTGTAGTTTGAATCATTGATACAAGAAAGATACGTGTAGTCTGAATCACTGATACAAGAAAGATAAGTGTAGTTTGAATAACTGATACAAGAAAGATATGTGTAGTTTGAATCACTGATACAAGAAAGATATGTGTAGTTTGAATCACTGATACAAGAAAGATATGTGTAGTCCGAATAACTGATACAAGAAAGATACGTGTAGTCTGAATCACTGATACAAGAAAGATATGTGTAGTTTGAATAACTGATACAAGAAAGATACGTGTAGTCTGAATCACTGATACAAGAAAGATACGTGTAGTCTGAATCACTGATACAAGAAAGATGTGTGTAGTTTGAATCACTGATGCAAGAAAGATGTGTGTAGTTTGAATCATTGATACAAGAAAGATATGTGTAGTTTGAATCACTGATGCAATAAAGATGTGTGTAGTTTGAATCACTGATGCAATAAAGATGTGTGTAGTTTGAATCACTGATGCAAGAAAGATATGTGTAGTTTGAATCATTGATACAAGAAAGATATGTGCAGTTTGAATCACTGATACAAGAAAGATACGTGTAGTCTGAATAACTGATACAAGAAAGATACGTGTAGTCTGAATCACTGATACAAGAAAGATATGTGCAGTCTGCATAACTGATACAAGAAAGATATGTGTAGTCTGAATGACTGATACAAGAAAGATACGTGTAGTTTGAATAACTGATACAAGAAAGATACGTGTAGTCTAAATCACTGATACAAGAAAGATATGTGTAGTTTGAATAACTGATACAAGAAAGATACGTGTAGTCTGAATCACTGATACAAGAAAGATATGTGTAGTTTGAATAACTGATACAAGAAAGATGTGTAGTTTGAATAACTGATACAAGAAAGATATGTGTAGTTTGAATCACTGATACAAGAAAGATACGTGTAGTCTGAATCACTGATACAAGAAAGATACGTGTAGTCTGAATAACTGATACAAGAAAGATATGTGTAGTTTGAATAACTGATACAAGAAAGATATGTGTAGTCTGAATCACTGATACAAGAAAGATACGTGTAGTCTGAATCACTGATACAAGAAAGATACGTGTAGTCTGAATCACTGATACAAGAAAGATATGTGTAGTTTGAATCACTGATACAAGAAAGATATGTGCAGTTTGAATCACTGATACAAGAAAGATATGTGTAGTCTGAATAACTGATACAAGAAAGATACGTGTAGTTTGAATAACTGATACAAGAAAGATATGTGTAGTCTGAATCACTGATACAAGAAAGATACGTGTAGTTTTAATAACTGATACAAGAAAGATATGTGTAGTCTGAATAACTGATACAAGAAAGATACGTGTAGTCTGAATAACTGATACAAGAAAGATACGTGTAGTTTGAATAACCGATACAAGAAAGATATGTGTAGTCTGAATAACTGATACAAGAAAGATATGTGTAGTTTGAATAACTGATACAAGAAAGATATGTGTAGTTTGAATAACTGATACAAGAGAGATATGTGTAGTTTGAATCATTGATACAAGAAAGATACGTGTAGTCTGAATAACTGATACAAGAAACATATGTGTAGTTTGAATCATTGATACAAGAAAGATACGTGTAGTCTGAATAACTGATACAAGAAAGATATGTGTAGTCTGAAAAACTGATACAAGAAAGATATGTGTAGTTTGAATCATTGATACAAGAAAGATATGTGTAGTTTGAATCACTGATACAAGAAAGATATGTGTAGTCTGAATAACTAATACAAGAAAGATACGTGTAGTCTGAATAACTGATACAAGAAAGATATGTGTAGTTTGAATAACTGATACAAGAAAGATACGTGTAGTCTGAATAACTGATACAAGAAAGATATGTGTAGTTTGAATCATTGATACAAGAAAGATATGTGTAGTTTGAATCACTGATACAAGAAAGATATGTGTAGTTTGAATCATTGATACAAGAAAGATACGTGTAGTCTGAATAACTGAAAGAAGAAAGATACGTGTAGTTTGAATAACTGACACAAGAAAGATATGTGTAGTTTGAATAACTGATACAAGAAAGATATGTGTAGTTTGAATCACTGATACAAGAAAGATATGTGTAGTCAGAATAACTGATACAAGAAAGATACGTGTAGTCTGAATAACTGATACAAGAAAGATACGTGTAGTCTGAATAACCGATACAAGAAAGATATGTGTAGTTTGAATAACTGATACAAGAAAGATACGTGTAGTCTGAATAACTGATACAAGAAAGATATGTGTAGTTTGAATAACTGATACAAGAAAGATACGTGTAGTCTGAATAACTGATACAAGAAAGATATGTGTAGTCTGAATAACTGATACAAGAAAGATATGTGTAGTTTGAATCATTGATACAAGAAACATATGTGTAGTTTGAATCATTGATACAAGAAAGATATGTGTAGTTTGAATCATTGATACAAGAAAGATATGTGCAGTTTGAATAACTGATACAAGAAAGATACGTGTAGTCTGAATAACTGATACAAGAAAGATACGTGTAGTCTGAATCACTGATACAAGAAAGATGTGTGTAGTTTGAATCATTGATACAAGAAAGATATGTGTAGTTTGAATCACTGATACAAGAAAGATATGTGTAGTTTGAATCATTGATACAAGAAAGATACGTGTAGTCTGAATAACTGATACAAGAAAGATATGTGTAGTTTGAATAACTGATACAAGAAAGATATGTGTAGTTTGAATAACTGATACAAGAAAGATATGTGTAGTTTGAATCACTGATACAAGAAAGATATGTGTAGTCCGAATAACTGATACAAGAAAGATATGTGTAGTTTGAATAACTGATACAAGAAAGATACGTGTAGTCTGAATAACTGATACAAGAAAGATATGTGTAGTCTGAATAACTGATACAAGAAAGATACGTGTAGTCTGAATAACTGATACAAGAAAGATATGTGTAGTTTGAATAACTGATACAAGAAAGATACGTGTAGTCTGAATAACTGATACAAGAAAGATACGTGTAGTCTGAATCACTGATACAAGAAAGATGTGTGTAGTTTGAATCACTGATGCAATAAAGATGTGTGTAGTTTGAATCATTGATACAAGAAAGATATGTGTAGTTTGAATCACTGATGCAATAAAGATGTGTGTAGTTTGAATCACTGATGCAATAAAGATGTTTGTAGTTTGAATCACTGATGCAAGAAAGATATGTGTAGTTTGAATCATTGATACAAGAAAGATATGTGCAGTTTGAATAACTGATACAAGAAAGATACGTGTAGTCTGAATAACTGATACAAGAAAGATACGTGTAGTCTGAATCACTGATACAAGAAAGATATGTGTAGTTTGAATCACTGATGCAATAAAGATGTGTGTAGTTTTGGATCACTGATGCAAGAAAGATATGTGTAGTTTGTATCACTGATGCAAGAAAGATGTGAATCACTGATAACAAGATATGTGTAGTTTGAATCATTGATACAAGAAAGATATGTGTAGTTTGAATAACTGATACAAGAAAGATATGTGCAGTTTGAATAACTGATACAAGAAAGATATGTGTAGTCTGAATCACTGATACAAGAAAGATATGTGTAGTCTGAATAACTGATACAAGAAAGATATGTGTAGTCTGAATAACTGATACAAGAAAGATACGTGTAGTCTGAATCACTGATACAAGAAAGATATGTGTTGTCTGAATCACTGATACAAGAAAGATATGTGTAGTCTGAATCACTGATACAAGAAAGATACGTGTAGTTTGAATGACTGATACAAGAAAGATACGTGTAGTTTGAATCACTGATACAAGAAAGATATGTGTAGTCTGAATAACTGATACAAGAAAGATACGTGTAGTTTGAATAACTGATACAAGAAAGATACGTGTAGTCTGAATCACTGATACAAGAAAGATATGTGTAGTTTGAATAACTGATACAAGAAAGATATGTGTAGTTTGAATAACTGATACAAGAAAGATATGTGTAGTTTGAATAACTGATACAAGAAAGATACGTGTAGTCTGAATCACTGATACAAGAAAGATACGTGTAGTCTGAATAACTGATACAAGAAAGATACGTGTAGTCTGAATCACTGATACAAGAAAGATACGTGTAGTCTGAATCACTGATACAAGAAAGATATGTGTAGTTTGAATAACTGATACAAGAAAGATACGTGTAGTCTGAATCACTGATACAAGAAAGATACGTGTAGTCTGAATCACTGATACAAGAAAGATGTGTGTAGTTTGAATCACTGATGCAAGAAAGATGTGTGTAGTTTGAATCATTGATACAAGAAAGATATGTGTAGTTTGAATCACTGATGCAATAAAGATGTGTGTAGTTTGAATCACTGATGCAATAAAGATGTGTGTAGTTTGAATCACTGATGCAAGAAAGATATGTGTAGTTTGAATCATTGATACAAGAAAGATATGTGCAGTTTGAATCACTGATACAAGAAAGATACGTGTAGTCTGAATAACTGATACAAGAAAGATACGTGTAGTCTGAATCACTGATACAAGAAAGATATGTGCAGTCTGCATAACTGATACAAGAAAGATATGTGTAGTCTGAATGACGGATACAAGAAAGATACGTGTAGTTTGAATAACTGATACAAGAAAGATACGTGTAGTCTAAATCACTGATACAAGAAAGATATGTGTAGTTTGAATAACTGATACAAGAAAGATACGTGTAGTCTGAATCACTGATACAAGAAAGATATGTGTAGTTTGAATAACTGATACAAGAAAGATGTGTAGTTTGAATAACTGATACAAGAAAGATATGTGTAGTTTGAATAACTGATACAAGAAAGATACGTGTAGTCTGAATCACTGATACAAGAAAGATACGTGTAGTCTGAATAACTGATACAAGAAAGATATGTGTAGTTTGAATAACTGATACAAGAAAGATATGTGTAGTCTGAATCACTGATACAAGAAAGATACGTGTAGTCTGAATCACTGATACAAGAAAGATACGTGTAGTCTGAATCACTGATACAAGAAAGATATGTGTAGTTTGAATCACTGATACAAGAAAGATATGTGCAGTTTGAATCACTGATACAAGAAAGATATGTGTAGTCTGAATAACTGATACAAGAAAGATACGTGTAGTTTGAATAACTGATACAAGAAAGATATGTGTAGTCTGAATCACTGATACAAGAAAGATACGTGTAGTTTTAATAACTGATACAAGAAAGATATGTGTAGTCTGAATAACTGATACAAGAAAGATACGTGTAGTCTGAATAACTGATACAAGAAAGATACGTGTAGTTTGAATAACCGATACAAGAAAGATATGTATAGTCTGAATAACTGATACAAGAAAGATATGTGTAGTTTGAATAACTGATACAAGAAAGATATGTGTAGTTTGAATAACTGATACAAGAGAGATATGTGTAGTTTGAATCATTGATACAAGAAAGATACGTGTAGTCTGAATAACTGATACAAGAAACATATGTGTAGTTTGAATCATTGATACAAGAAAGATACGTGTAGTCTGAATAACTGATACAAGAAAGATATGTGTAGTTTGAATCATTGATACAAGAAAGATATGTGTAGTTTGAATCATTGATACAAGAAAGATATGTGCAGTTTGAATAACTGATACAAGAAAGATACGTGTAGTCTGAATAACTGATACAAGAAAGATACGTGTAGTTTGAATAACTGACACAAGAAAGATATGTGTAGTTTGAATAACTGATACAAGAAAGATATGTGTAGTTTGAATCACTGATACAAGAAAGATATGTGTAGTCTGAATAACTGATACAAGAAAGATACGTGTAGTCTGAATAACTGATACAAGAAAGATACGTGTAGTCTGAATAACCGATACAAGAAAGATATGTGTAGTTTGAATAACTGATACAAGAAAGATACGTGTAGTCTGAATAACTGATACAAGAAAGATATGTGTAGTTTGAATAACTGATACAAGAAAGATACGTGTAGTCTGAATAACTGATACAAGAAAGATATGTGTAGTCTGAATAACTGATACAAGAAAGATATGTGTAGTTTGAATCATTGATACAAGAAACATATGTGTAGTTTGAATCATTGATACAAGAAAGATATGTGTAGTTTGAATCATTGATACAAGAAAGATATGTGCAGTTTGAATAACTGATACAAGAAAGATACGTGTAGTCTGAATAACTGATACAAGAAAGATACGTGTAGTCTGAATCACTGATACAAGAAAGATGTGTGTAGTTTGAATCATTGATACAAGAAAGATATGTGTAGTTTGAATCACTGATACAAGAAAGATATGTGTAGTTTGAATCATTGATACAAGAAAGATACGTGTAGTCTGAATAACTGATACAAGAAAGATATGTGTAGTTTGAATCACTGATACAAGAAAGATATGTGTAGTTTGAATAACTGATACAAGAAAGATATGTGTAGTTTGAATCACTGATACAAGAAAGATATGTGTAGTCCGAATAACTGATACAAGAAAGATATGTGTAGTTTGAATAACTGATACAAGAAAGATACGTGTAGTCTGAATAACTGATACAAGAAAGATATGTGTAGTCTGAATAACTGATACAAGAAAGATACGTGTAGTCTGAATAACTGATACAAGAAAGATATGTGTAGTTTGAATAACTGATACAAGAAAGATACGTGTAGTCTGAATAACTGATACAAGAAAGATACGTGTAGTCTGAATCACTGATACAAGAAAGATGTGTGTAGTTTGAATCACTGATGCAATAAAGATGTGTGTAGTTTGAATCATTGATACAAGAAAGATATGTGTAGTTTGAATCACTGATGCAATAAAGATGTGTGTAGTTTGAATCACTGATGCAATAAAGATGTTTGTAGTTTGAATCACTGATGCAAGAAAGATATGTGTAGTTTGAATCATTGATACAAGAAAGATATGTGCAGTTTGAATAACTGATACAAGAAAGATACGTGTAGTCTGAATAACTGATACAAGAAAGATACGTGTAGTCTGAATCACTGATACAAGAAAGATATGTGTAGTTTGAATCACTGATGCAATAAAGATGTGTGTAGTTTGGATCACTGATGCAAGAAAGATATGTGTAGTTTGTATCACTGATGCAAGAAAGATGTGAATCACTGATAACAAGATATGTGTAGTTTGAATCATTGATACAAGAAAGATATGTGTAGTTTGAATAACTGATACAAGAAAGATATGTGCAGTTTGAATAACTGATACAAGAAAGATATGTGTAGTCTGAATCACTGATACAAGAAAGATATGTGTAGTCTGAATAACTGATACAAGAAAGATATGTGTAGTCTGAATAACTGATACAAGAAAGATACGTGTAGTCTGAATCACTGATACAAGAAAGATATGTGTTGTCTGAATCACTGATACAAGAAAGATATGTGTAGTCTGAATCACTGATACAAGAAAGATACGTGTAGTTTGAATGACTGATACAAGAAAGATACGTGTAGTTTGAATCACTGATACAAGAAAGATATGTGTAGTCTGAATAACTGATACAAGAAAGATACGTGTAGTTTGAATAACTGATACAAGAAAGATACGTGTAGTCTGAATCACTGATACAAGAAAGATATGTGTAGTTTGAATAACTGATACAAGAAAGATATGTGTAGTTTGAATAACTGATACAAGAAAGATATGTGTAGTTTGAATAACTGATACAAGAAAGATACGTGTAGTCTGAATCACTGATACAAGAAAGATACGTGTAGTCTGAATAACTGATACAAGAAAGATACGTGTAGTCTGAATCACTGATACAAGAAAGATACGTGTAGTCTGAATCACTGATACAAGAAAGATATGTGTAGTCTGAATAACTGATACAAGAAAGATATGTGTAGTTTGAATAACTGATACAAGAAAGATACGTGTAGTCTGAATCACTGATACAAGAAAGATATGTGTAGTTTGAATAACTGATACAAGAAAGATATGTGCAGTTTGAATAACTGATACAAGAAAGATATGTGTAGTCTGAATAACTGATACAAGAAAGATACGTGTAGTTTGAATAACTGATAGAAGAAAGATACGTGTAGTCTGAATCACTGATACAAGAAAGATACGTGTAGTTTGAATAACTGATACAAGAAAGATATGTGTAGTCTGAATAACTGATACAAGAAAGATACGTGTAGTCTGAATCACTGATACAAGAAAGATACGTGTAGTTTGAATAACTGATACAAGAAAGATATGTGTAGTCTGAATAACTGATACAAGATATGTGTAGTTTGAATAACTGATACAAGAAAGATATGTGTAGTTTAAATAACTGATACAAGAAAGATATGTGTAGTTTGAATCATTGATACAAGAAAGATACATGTAGTCTGAATAACTGATACAAGAAAGATACGTGTAGTCTGAATAACTGATACAAGAAAGATATGTGTAGTTTGAATAACTGATACAAGAAAGATACGTGTAGTCTGAATAACTGATACAAGAAAGATATGTGTAGTTTGAATAACTGATACAAGAAAGATACGTGTAGTCTGAATAACTGATACAAGAAAGATACGTGTAGTCTGAATAACTGATACAAGAAAGATATGTGTAGTCTGAATAACTGATACAAGAAAGATATGTGTAGTTTGAATCATTGATACAAGAAAGATATGTGTAGTTTGAATCATTGATACAAGAAAGATATGTGTAGTTTGAATCATTGATACAAGAAAGATATGTGCAGTTTGAATAACTGATACAAGAAAGATACGTGTAGTCTGAATAACTGATACAAGAAAGATACGTGTAGTCTGAATCACTGATACAAGAAAGATGTGTGTAGTTTGAATCATTGATACAAGAAAGATATGTGTAGTTTGAATCACTGATACAAGAAAGATATGTGTAGTTTGAATCATTGATACAAGAAAGATACGTGTAGTCTGAATAACTGATACAAGAAAGATACGTGTAGTTTGAATAACTGATACAAGAAAGATATGTGTAGTTTGAATAACTGATACAAGAAAGATATGTGTAGTTTGAATCACTGATACAAGAAAGATATGTGTAGTCCGAATAACTGATACAAGAAAGATGTGAATCACTGATAACAAGAAAGATATGTGTAGTTTGAATCATTGATACAAGAAAGATATGTGTAGTTTGAATAACTGATACAAGAAAGATATGTGCAGTTTGAATAACTGATACAAGAAAGATATGTGTAGTCTGAATCACTGATACAAGAAAGATATGTGTAGTCTGAATAACTGATACAAGAAAGATATGTGTAGTCTGAATAACTGATACAAGAAAGATACGTGTAGTCTGAATCACTGATACAAGAAAGATATGTGTTGTCTGAATCACTGATACAAGAAAGATATGTGTAGTCTGAATCACTGATACAAGAAAGATACATGTAGTTTGAATCACTGATACAAGAAAGATACGTGTAGTTTGAATCACTGATACAAGAAAGATATGTGTAGTCTGAATAACTGATACAAGAAAGATACGTGTAGTTTGAATAACTGATACAAGAAAGATACGTGTAGTCTGAATCACTGATACAAGAAAGATATGTGTAGTTTGAATAACTGATACAAGAAAGATATGTGTAGTTTGAATAACTGATACAAGAAAGATATGTGTAGTTTGAATAACTGATACAAGAAAGATACGTGTAGTCTGAATCACTGATACAAGAAAGATACGTGTAGTCTGAATAACTGATACAAGAAAGATACGTGTAGTCTGAATCACTGATACAAGAAAGATACGTGTAGTCTGAATCACTGATACAAGAAAGATATGTGTAGTTTGAATAACTGATACAAGAAAGATATGTGCAGTTTGAATAACTGATACAAGAAAGATATGTGTAGTCTGAATAACTGATACAAGAAAGATATGTGTAGTCTGAATAACTGATACAAGAAAGATACGTGTAGTCTGAATCACTGATACAAGGAAGATACGTGTAGTTTGAATCACTGATACAAGAAAGATATGTGTAGTCTGAATAACTGATACAAGAAAGATACGTGTAGTTTGAATAACTGATAGAAGAAAGATACGTGTAGTCTGAATCACTGATACAAGAAAGATACGTGTAGTTTGAATAACTGATACAAGAAAGATATGTGTAGTCTGAATAACTGATACAAGAAAGATACGTGTAGTCTGAATCACTGATACAAGAAAGATACGTGTAGTTTGAATAACTGATACAAGAAAGATATGTGTAGTCTGAATAACTGATACAAGATATGTGTAGTTTGAATAACTGATACAAGAAAGATATGTGTAGTTTGAATAACTGATACAAGAAAGATATGTGTAGTTTGAATCATTGATACAAGAAAGATACGTGTAGTCTGAATAACTGATACAAGAAAGATACGTGTAGTCTGAATAACTGATACAAGAAAGATATGTGTAGTTTGAATAACTGATACAAGAAAGATACGTGTAGTCTGAATAACTGATACAAGAAAGATATGTGTAGTTTGAATAACTGATACAAGAAAGATACGTGTAGTCTGAATAACTGATACAAGAAAGATACGTGTAGTCTGAATAACTGATACAAGAAAGATATGTGTAGTCTGAATAACTGATACAAGAAAGATATGTGTAGTTTGAATCATTGATACAGGAAAGATATGTGTAGTTTGAATCATTGATACAAGAAAGATATGTGTAGTTTGAATCATTGATACAAGAAAGATATGTGCAGTTTGAATAACTGATACAAGAAAGATACGTGTAGTCTGAATAACTGATACAAGAAAGATACGTGTAGTCTGAATCACTGATACAAGAAAGATGTGTGTAGTTTGAATCACTGATGCAATAAAGATGTGTGTAGTTTGAATCATTGATACAAGAAAGATATGTGTAGTTTGAATCACTGATGCAATAAAGATGTGTGTAGTTTGAATCACTGATGCAATAAAGATGTGTGTAGTTTGAATCACTGATGCAAGAAAGATATGTGTAGTTTGAATCATTGATACAAGAAAGATATGTGCAGTTTGAATAACTGATACAAGAAAGATACGTGTAGTCTGAATAACTGATACAAGAAAGATACATGTAGTCTGAATCACTGATACAAGAAAGATATGTGTAGTTTGAATCACTGATGCAATAAAGATGTGTGTAGTTTGGATCACTGATGCAAGAAAGATATGTGTAGTTTGAATCACTGATGCAAGAAAGATGTGAATCACTGATAACAAGAAAGATATGTGTAGTTTGAATCATTGATACAAGAAAGATATGTGTAGTTTGAATCACTGATGCAAGAAAGATATGTGTAGTTTGAATCACTGATGCAAGAAAGATATGTGTAGTTTGAATCACTGATGCAAGAAAGATGTGTAGTTTAAATCACTGATGCAATAAAGATACGTGTAGTTTGAATCATTGATGCAAGAAAGATATGTGTGGTTTGAATCATCGATACAAGATATGTGTAGTTTGAATCACTGATGCAAGAAAGATATGTGTAGTTTGGATCACTGATGCAAGAAAGATATGTGTAGTTTGAATCACTGATGCAAGAAAGATGTGAATCACTGATACAAGAAAGATATGTGTAGTTTGAATCACTGATGCAAGAAAGATGTGTAGTTTAAATCACTGATGCAATAAAGATACGTGTAGTTTGAATCATTGATGCAAGAAAGATATGTGTGGTTTGAATCATCGATACAAGATATGTGTAGTTTGAATCACTGATGCAAGAAAGATATGTGTAGTTTGGATCACTGATGCAAGAAAGATATGTGTAGTTTGAATCACTGATGCAAGAAAGATGTGAATCACTGATACAAGAAAGATATGTGTAGTTTGAATCATTGATGCAAGAAAGATGTGAATCATTGATACAAGAAAGATATGTGTAGTTTGAATCACTGATACAAGAAAGATATGTTTAGTTTGAACCACTGATGCAAGAAAGATATGTGTAGTTTGAATCACTTATGCAAGAAAGATACATATAGTTTGAATCACTGATGCAAGAAAGATACATGTGTGTAGTTTGAATCACTGATACAAGAAAGATATGTGTAGTTTGAATCACTGATACAAGAAAGATATGTGTAGTTTGAATCACTGATACAAGAAAGATATGTGTAGTTTGAATCACTGATACAAGAAAGATATGTGTAGTTTGAATCACTGATACAAGAAAGATATATGTAGTTTGAATCATTGATACAAGAAAGATATATGTAGTTTGAATCACTGATGCAAGAAAGATACATGTGTGTAGTTTGAATCACTGATGCAAGAAAGATATGTGTAGTTTGAATCACTGATACAAGAAAGATGTGTAGTTTGAATCATTGATACAAGAAAGATATGTGTAGTTTTAAATCACTGATACAAGAAAGATATGTGTAGTTTGAATCACTGATACAAGAAAGATATGTGTAGTTTGAATCACTGATACAAGATATGTTTAGTTTGAATCACTGATGCAAGAAAGATATGTGTAGTTTGAATAACTGATGCAAGAAAGATACGTGTAGTTTGAATCATTGATGCAAGAAAGATGTGTAGTTTGAATCACTGATGTAAGAAAGATGTGTAGTTTGAATCACTGATGCAAGAAAGATATGTGTAGTTTGAATCACTGATGGAAGAAAGATATGTGTAGTTTGAATCACTGATAAAAGATGTGTAGTTTGAATCACTGATGCAAGAAAGATATGTGTAGTTTGAATCACTGATGCAAGAAAGATAAGTGTAGTTTGAATCACTGATACAAGAAAGATATGTGTAGTTTGAATCACTGATACAAGAAAGATATGTGTA
Organism: Margaritifera margaritifera; assembly: GCA_029931535.1. NCBI lineage: Eukaryota > Metazoa > Mollusca > Bivalvia > Unionida > Margaritiferidae > Margaritifera > Margaritifera margaritifera. The sequence continues at coordinate 1,347,536 of JAQPZY010001512.1, read as the reverse complement.
GTTTGAATCACTGATACAAGAAAGATATGTGTAGTTTGAATCATTGATACAAGAAAGATATGTGTAGTTTGAATCACTGATACAAGAAAGATATGTGTAGTTTGAATCACTGATGCAAGAATGATAAAATTAACCAAAAGCTTATTACCAGTGGATGGATCAAGAAGAAAATGTATAATATATGAATGCTACAAATGTCAAGACTTAATTTCTGATTGGTTCTTTAATTTCATATGGAAGACTAACTAATTCTTCAGAATTTATGTACAGGCAGGGTTCTGAAACCAGTCACTTATAGTGACACAGGCCTGACTGTCAAAACAAACTGGATGAATCAACCCTGGGGATCTTAAAACTCGGAGCTTGAGTCTAAGATTAGGTTTCCACTCTCATCCAATCAAAAGTAACTTTACAAAATAAAAAACATTTGTGATTGGCTGACATAAAATCTCAAACTCAGACGTTGTATGATCTCCAGGCCAGGTTCCTATTCTTAGGTCTGTTCACTAACACAACTCATTCATTCTAATTTTATAATGCAAACCTGTCTTTAAGACATTATTCTTGGACACTTCCTACCTGAGCTAGGCGTTTCAAAATACTCTTCTGGAATGCTCTTAAGCAAATTAATCTTCAGATTTGGAAACTCTGCCACTATCTGCATAGCAAGAAAAAATAAAAAAAGAAAAGTTAACATGTATGTTACAAGTGAATAAGGAATCTAACATTACTTTCTTCTATAGATCTATGTTACATATGATAAGCATTTTGGCATTATAATAATTGGGAAACACTAATTTAATGCATAAAAATTATCATATATCCAACATTTGCAGCACTTTATTTTCATCACCTTTTTATCACTAGTTCTAGCACACATAATGAATGACCAATGTAAAAAGTTTTTAGGGTTAACCTCATTCATTTGTTAAAATTCCATGTGTTATGTGTGACAATTTGTCCCCGATGTAATGACCAATGCAAGCTAACGTTGGTTAACAGGTTAGTACTTCTCAGTCACATATATGCTACTGCCTACCCTCCCCACCTCCCCCCAGGAAACTTCCATTTGTGAAGAAAAAACCCAGCCAGTCTCCAGGTTGTAGGATATATTTTAATCTAGACTATTTTTGATCATAAATGGCAAATTGTATCACCTTCATTTTGTTATATCCCTGTCAACACAGATCCTTCTAATTTAAAATATGTTTTCATTAAATCTCTAGTATACAAATTAAAGATTTAGGAACAACTTAATATCTATCGCATGATTAACTTTTACTCTCTATAGTATACAGGAACACATACTTGGCTTGAGATACTGGCACAAGTGTACACTTTTCCAGTATCTATTCTGAGACTTTAAAAAAAAAAATTGGGGGATGGGGGGGGGGGTGTTTGGGAGTAAATCCCACCCACCCAACATTTGCAGAAAAATGTAGAAATAAAGGTAGGACTTGAAAATATGAACCACAATGCATGATTTTTTATGCACTGATTGTTCGGCATGATTTTTTGAGAAATAAGTGTGAATCCTGCAATTGCACATCATAGATCAGACACTGCTTTTCTGGACCCAAATGTAACATTTTTCTTTCCTTTTGCCCAAATGGTCTATCATTTGAATAATATTTAAATCGGTGATCTGTTCAAGGTAGGCTGAAAATTGCCTCTTGAATATTCTGAAGAAAGCTTTTCATATTTAAAGTCCCAGCCTTGTGTGAACCTACATTTGCATGCTATATATATTCTTGTGGAATTTCTGTGGTTAATTAGTAATGTTAGCAACTCAACAGCCATCAGAAAAATAGCTGATCCCCTTGACTGACCTTAACTATTACAAATGTAAAATTAACATAATTTTTCAATTTCACATATGACCTTGAGCTTTGACCTCTCGATAGCAGACTCACTGCAGGGATGCCCTTGCTCAAGTATAATGCAACTATGAAATTCATAAAAATTGGGTGCAGAAATTACCATGTGGAATCCCAAATCACAATTTTAGCTTGTGACCTTGACCTTTGACCACTGTACCCAAGAAACAGTACGTAGATACCCTGCCCAAGTGTAGACTTTGAAGGAAACTTGAAGAACATTTGATCCAGGAAACTTGACTTATGGAGCAGAAACCAAAAATGTTGCAGTGACCCTGACCTTTAACCTGCCTTAGAGTAGTCCACCTCTGAAGGCTGATGAAAATTAGGCCAAGGAAACTTGACTATTCAAAATAGAAAGGAAAATCACATTTTCAGTCTGTGATCTTGACCATTGACATAGCATTTAACAAATCGATAGGCTTCTGCTTCTACCCATAGGTGAGGCACATGTATGGCTTGAGAAAAAAGACAACATGAAACTAAAGTTAATATGTGGAAACCATCTTGCCTGTTGATGGATAGACAGACATCATGATAGCTTTATCACCATTAGAGCTATATCCCCCTGCACCTTTGGTTGGGAGGATATTAATATAGGAAAATAGATGTTGAAAACAGGAGTCCCCATAAGGGACTTGCACTTTACTGGCCATGGTCAGACAAATCCATTATATAATCCAGGCATATACAGCTTAATCTAGGGCGTGGGAGGGATAAGCGATTTTGAAAGCCACACTATGAGGTAAATAAGCGGATAAAACCAGGTCATGGGCCACAGGTTACACATGTCTGATATAATCCAATAACCCTTATAATATAAATATTTTAAGCTGCTTTAAAGGGACATATGAAAACAACTGCAACAAAATTTACAGCAGTGATGAAGGATAGGTTAAAAATACCAGTTTCGTGATTAAAAACTGCCCAATTCTAGAGATGTGGGCCCCAAAATGTTATTGTTGAAATCATCCCGAAGTACATCAATGTTTCTTAATTGTTACAACCTTTTATGCCTCTTTGAATGTCATGATAATAATTTTCACAAATATATCACCACCACATTAATTTGGGTTAAAAAAGTCCAAAAGAAGCCATCAGAATTTCAGGATCCCTGATATGTATGCAGGTTTCTATGTATGTGAATTTATGTGTGTCTGAGAGACTGACAGTGAAAGATATAGTTGTACAGAATGGAGTTTGATCGCATTCAACATAAACTCATGTGCCCAAAGTTGATTATGCATTTTCAGAACTGAGAATACAAGTATTTATGAAGTTCACTGTCAGTTCCATACACTGTTTCAAGAACAGCATGAACATAACTATTTTTTTTAAAAATTATAGCATACATATTAAGACTGATTTTTCTGTTCCTGGCAGTCATGCGTGCAGGTTTTGTGTCCCCCAACACTGACTCTCTCTCTCTCCTTGGTGTGAACTGAGCCTACTATTTACCAAACAAAAACAATTTTGTATAGTAGTCAAAGATATGATACTGTAACTTGCACCTAAAGTCATCACTATATGTCCAGGATTATTTATATGCCAATAAACCCTATGCATACATAATATAAAAACACCCTTGTCTACAGTATGACCTATATTATTTCAACCCGCTTCATGAATACATGGTTATGCAGATCTTATTGATAAAGATTATACCATGTATGAATTTTGTTTTTGTTTATTTTTGTAAGCAACTACCCACAAAACTCCCCCTTCCAAAATACAGTGCTGTTTCAGAAATTGTGGTCAAACAACCGGCAAGATATTGTATTAGCAATCATGGACAAAGATCATTTGTTCCCCCACCCTGCTCTATCTCTCTCATGTTGACAATGCTAAATTCCCCTTTTTAATCAATTTTAGACTGATAATAAAATTGCAAATGCTTAAGAATGTTTCCATGGTGACCAAAATGTATTGGAATTTCTGCAAAATACGGATTTTAGTTAGGACTACAAATACACAGATGGATAATCCAAAAGTGCTGATTTTTCTCTCGGTAGAAAACTTTGTTTCCAGTACTTTGTTTCACTAGTCTCCTTGTAACTGACAATGAAGATAATTTACTGATAAATTACAAAGAAACGGCTTGAAAATGACATTCCTCAACTTTTTTAAAATTTCTACCAATTTCTGATTTTCGTACTGGCTTTCCTTAAATAAGTATTGTCCTGGATCCATAACTGTGGACAATAGTGAGTTTTCTTGCAAAAGCTATGTGCTTACACTGTATTCCTTAGATGCTGTTCCTGAGCGCATCCACTCCTTGCACCTTGATTCTTGTCTTTTTTTTTTTAAAATAATTTTAAAAATGTTAGCGATTGCTGTTATCAACTACTGGATATGTTCCTTTTCCTGGAGCTTGCATTCTCTCTCTCTCACAAACACACATTCTCTCTTGCACAAACACACTGAGACTTATTACAATAATTTGTATTTACAACTGATGGCCTTTGTCACCATACACAACGGTTGCATGACTTATTATAATAATTTGTATTTACAACTGATGGCCTTTGTCACCATACACAATGGTTGCATGATAGGTATGCACATACTTAAAAATTACTACAGCCTTGAGGGTCCGCACATCATAGGAAGAAATTTCTGTCATGCTCAAAACAAGTTTTTTTTCAAGTTCAATTCCTATTACAACGATCCTAATTGCAATTAAAAAAAATATATATGAAATAAATGTTAACATTTTATTCGAGTTTCCATTAGTTTCGTTCATCATCTATGGTTGACCGTGTAGCTTCTATTGTTTATCATTTACAGGGATTGCGCTGGGCATTGCCAATGTCGCAAATTGCGATTTTTTAACCTGATTGGCAACAAAATATACCATCTGGCGATTTTTTTGGCGACAATGTTTTTGGCTGTTAAAACTTGTATATACAATCTTGGGTTTGGAGTGGAGGAATTCAAAGGCACCATGAAAGGAAGCCGCAAACTTGGGTATACAATGCACTGGAATCTATCTATTGTTACATCAACAAATCCTTTGTTCATACTGACCGCTTATGCTGACATCTGGCCTGATTACTGTATGTGGTGATACACTCCAATAGTCATGCTACCGGACTAGCTATAATCGACCAAACGACTGCTAATCCTTTTTTTCGGGGGGGGGGGGGGGGGGGGGGTGGGGGGGGGGGGGGGGGGGGGGGGGGGGGGGGGGGGGGGTGGAGGAATGTACCAGAAAGAAAAAAAAAATTGCTGAAACTTCAAAGAAAACTGATTACTTTTGAAGCCCCAATCATTCTGTATAAATACGAAGTAAATTAAAAATAAAATTCAGTCTCAAACAGAACTATATACTGTAATGAGTAAACATAAGTTAGATTTTTATTTTCATCATCTCATCCTAAGATTAAGTTGACTGACTTTTTTAAATGGCTTTTTACGAGGGGCCAATTCCAAAGTTCTAACCAGCCATATATGCTGGGACGGACTAGGGATTGATCACAAATAAAAAAATTTAGTTAACAAAATTAACAGCATTTGGATTTAGATGCAAGTGCATCAGACAACCCAGTAACTGAAACAGATGTTATACCTGACAGTCCAACATCATCTGCTTCTAGTGCAGCTGGTAGTAATGCTTTAAATACAAAAAAATCATGATGAACGGACACCGAAATCCCAAAAATTTCTTGACAGTTGGAAATTCGGGTGTCCATGGCTGATATATGATAGATAATTAAAACTGATGTTCTGTGATATGTGTTTCATACTTTTCGGACAATCTTCAAGGATTTTATATTCAAACGATTCGGTCCATCCCAATTGAATATATCCAAGGTTACCCTTTATTCTCATCATAAATTGATCTTACGCAAATGTATTCATGTATAAGGCTTTCTTGCCCTATAAGAGGTAAACTATTTTCAATAAATCGTATACACATAGGAGGCATACTCTCGATTTTCCGTGTGCTGATTATCCGTGCGTCAGTGCGGGCAAAAAAAAAAGAAGAAATATTATAAAGAAAACTAGTCTTGAACGGTAGTCTTTAGAAACTTTAGAAAACTATATTGAAACATGTACATAATAAGGCTTTGAGGCACACAACAGGATGTATCAATCACACCCCTGTGACCCTATGACACTGAAATATACATGGTTCTCGTCTAGCTAAGACAGGCAGCTTAACATTCTACTGTTCAGCCGACACAAGAAATTTACAAATACTGAGTCTGTAATAAACTGAATACAGTGTATCATTTAATATGATAAAAAGTTGGTCAGTTTATACAACTGTTTAAAGACAATTAAAAGGAAACAGACACCTTTCAGAGATTTATTGAATTGGCTCACAATAGCTGGGGTGATGTGTCATGTCAAATCCTTTGAGCACTGCTGTGGGAGAGATCATTAGGCTAATTTGCATAGGTAAAGTACACTAAGTGGAACAACCCAATTTGTCTGAAGTTAAGTACATCAAAGAGAGAGAATCTAATGAGAATTGGCACATATGAATGTGAAGGAGACTTCGACTTTGAAACTGCATTCAGCAAGTGGGCAGCCGTAAAATCACGACGCATACTCATGTGACATTCGATTTTATTATTTTTATGAAACAACATTTTAATAGTGCAAAACAATAAGCATACAAAACAGACATGCAATGATTTATTCTGTAATATTGTGGTATTGTATTGTTTGCTGTCAATAAAGTAATAAATACTCCATCTTTTTCAATTTTCATTGCCTGCTACATTAATAGACATGGAAAAATACTTACTCCTTGCTTGGCGACACTTTTTGAAAATTGGCGACAAAATATTGAGATTTGCGATTTTTTTGGCAACAACTTTTTTAAAGCCAGCACCGTCCCTGCATTTATTATTTATCGTTTCACATTTAATTTTTCTCTCTGCAATGTTTTACAAATAACGCTTATCATATGCTCTGTGTTTGTTCATCCTTCATTTAGCATTTGTTTAGTGTTTATTTGTTCACCATTCCATTTGCATTTCAATGGGGTACACAACTGACAATCCTGCCCCCCCCCCCCATTAAAACCTACATACAGGGCTTGAAAATCACTTGTTAGCTGCTCGAGACAAATTGAAAAAATAATTGACCCAATGCCACAGTAGATACAGCTCTACATACTCATACATTCACTGTATACACAGTAGATACAGCTCTACATACTCGTACATTCACTGTATATAGCTCTACATACACATACATTCACTGTATACAGCTCTACATACTCGTACATTCACTGTATACAGCTCTACATACTCGTACATTCACTGTATACAGCTCTACATACTTGTACATTCACTGTATACAGCTCTACATACTTGCACATTTACTGTATACACAAAACTACATAAATGTTTTGTTTAGAGTCTGCAGAAAAAATGAGTTTGATATGGCGTAGGGATACATCCAGGCTGTCAAGTCGAGACATTTATTAAAAAAGCCATATCAAACAAATTTTTTCCTCCGACTTGGAACAAAACACGATGTGGTTTTGTATTTATGATATACCCCCTCTTTTACACTTTCTATATACTTTAACTTTACCATATGAATGAAATTCAAAACGAATTGGAATTAACAAAATTCTGATTCACTGCATCTAAAAACAGAAATGTGTGGATGTCAGAGAAGACACATAAGTAGTTCCAATCTGGGTGTGTGATATTAATTTTTTTGATTTTGTAGAGAATTACAGTTTTGTTTGTACTTGAATTTGTGTATTGGGTAAGGGGTCCAATAGCTTTCTTTAAATTTGTGATTTGCAGCAAACACAAAATCCACAAATAAATGGCATTTCATGAAAAAGAGTTAATGCGCACTAATTTGAATGACAGGTGGGTGGATTCAGCATTTTGGACAATTTGTTACTTGCAAAATATAAAGAGAAATATTGGATTTTTGTGAATTGTAATGAAGTTATCCATTCTGGGCATGTAGAAAATTCAAGGATTTGTTTTTATAACCACCTGGGCTGCATGTTGTTGTCGCTCCTCTGCACACTGTAAAATCCAGGCCATGATGGCTTTGTACAGCTCATCTTCAGATATCACATCTGATATCAACTGCTTCAGCTGGCATATCATGTCCCTGAATGACAGCTCACAAAATGTGTCTTCCTGCAAGATCTGAAAACAAAATAAAAATATGTTGTATAACTTACATGTCTTACAAACAAGATAACACAGCATACAGAAACAAGAGTCCCACGAAGGGACTGATGCTCTACTGGCTGAAAAGAATTTCCAGGAATTCAAGATAAGACCATTTCTTCCTTTAACTGGCAGGCATTGAAACCTTCTTTAATATTCTTCAGCAATAACAAGATTTTCAAATTAGCTGCTGTGGTGGACATACTGGATGTCAGCTTGGCATCATTTTCATTCAGAACCAACAAGGCATCATAAGAAGTTTTCTGGTGGAAAGCCCATGTTGATATAACTTCCCGTTTTGGAGGAGTAATGACAACAAAATTGTCAAGATGGATGCCATGGTGGCCATATTCAATATCAGATTGGCGCCATTTCTATTTAGTACCAGCTAGACATCATAAGAAGTCTTTTCGTGAAAGCACAATGTCAATATGGCCTGCCATATAGGAGAAAAAGTGATAACAAGATTTTCAAGCTGACCATTGTGGCAGACATATTAGCAGTCGGATCGACACCATTTTCATTTATGACCAACTAGACATCATAAGTAGTCTTTCAGTGAAAACCCCATGATGATATGATCCATTCATTAAGGAGAAATAGTGATACCAAGATTTTAAAGATGGCTACTATGGCAGGCATACTGAATGTCTGAATGGCACCATTTGACCAACTAAACATCATAAAAAGTTTAGTAAAAAAAGCAAAAAAAACATGCCGATACGACCATCCATTCAGAAGAAGTAGTGATAACAATATTTTAAAGATGGCCACTGTGGTGGCCAAATTAGAAATCAGATTGACACCATTTTCATTTTCGACCAACTATACGTCATAAGAAGTCTTCTGGTGAAAACCCCATGGCAATATTACTTTTCATTCAGGAGGAATAGCGATAAGATTTTCAATATGGCCACATTGGACATCAGATCAGCACCATATTCATTTAGGATCAACTAGACACCATAAGAAGTCTTTTTGTGAAAGCACCAGGTTGATATGACCATCCATTCAAGTGGAGTAGTAATAACAATAATTTCAAGATGGCCATATTGTACATCAGATAAGCATCATTTTTGTTTAGGACTAACTAAACATCAGAAGAAGTCTTCTGGTGAAAGCCCATGGCAATATGAATTTCCATTCTGGAGGAGTAGCGATAAGAAGGTTTCCAAGATGGCCACTGTGGTTGCCATATTGGACATCAAATCAACACCATTTTCATTTAAGATCAACTAGACACCATAAGAAGTCTTTTGTAGAAAACCCCATGTTGATATGACCATCCATTCAGAAGAAGTAGCAATAACAAGATTTTTAAAATGGCCACTGTGGTGGCCATATTAGATGTCTAAGCAGCACCATTTCATTTAGGACCAGGTAGAGCATGGGATGAATGTGTGTGTAAAGTGTCATGGCAAACCTCCAAGTAGTTTAGGTGGAATAGTGATAGCAAACTTGTGCTAATGGGTGGTCGGACAACAGACCATCCCTTAAGCTCTTCTAGTCTATGGCCAGTAGAGTTAAAAATCAATAATAAAAGAACTGGTTGTAATAAATATATTAAATACATATTTAAAAAAATTCAACAGACATAAAAACAAAAAACTTTATATGAAATGGGAGTATAAACCTTTATTAAACAATTAACTTTGACAAAAATTAGGAAAAGTTAAGTTCTGATTTTAAAACAATCTCTTGATCTGTACACATCCTTCAGGGTATAATAATAATATCTATATAATACCAACAAGCTACAACTAAAATGGTTACTAGTCACAAGAAGAATAAAAATTCATTTAACAAGCTCAATATTTCATGACAACTAATGATTTAAATTAAACAATTTAATTCAAATGTCCCCAATATTCTTTGCCTAGCATGACATAGAAATCACAGTGAACAGAAGTGTCACAGCTCTCTGTAGTGCAAGCACCTGCTTCTAGAACTTCATTTCTAGGTCCAGGACTCTCTGTTTTCAGATCCAGATCTGCAGTTTCCTATTTACTACACTTCCAGCCTTGTTTTTAGAAATATGGTTCTGAACCTCCATTTCTGAATGCCATCACAGCAAATCAGGTTTTGCTTTAGTCTCACGTGACAAAAATACTACTCTTCTCTTGGAATTTGCTTTAAACCATAGCATGCATGTAGGAATTTTCAAGGGGCGTCCAAAAGGTTTTGAAGAAATATTTTCTTGCAGAAAGTGGGTCATGCTCCCATTCGCAATTGAAAAAAGTTAATTCCTTGTCATGTCACATACTAAATTACTCATCCATCTGCAAATGTGATTAGTGTACCACTACAGCAAAAGTGTCACTGGACAACAAGTATTGTCACATGTTATTTGAGCCATAAAATGTTATCGCACTATTTTATTTTCAAGGTAAAATCCAACTTTTGTAAAATTCAGGTTTTCTGGGATACCCCTCAACTTAAAAGATTTTTGAAGGTTGTACAAATCATGCAATATTATCCATTGCCACCAACCCCATTATGTTCGTCTCTTTTTCAAAATGCATCACAAGGTTTAAAATTCCTAATCATGGTTCTCCCCAGAATCTTTTAAGGAGTTGTGGTAGATGGACATGAAAAATGAGTATATGTGAATGATTTTGGTTTGGTGTTTTATGGCACACCAACACAAGTAGGTTATTTAGTGCCGAGGCAATTGGAGTAATGTGCCTTGCCCAAGGACACATCACAGTAGCTGACCAAAGCTGGTCTGATGGTAGGATTCAAATGCTAACCACTGAACCAGTGTGCCTCCCTGATGTGAATGAAAAACAAGTACTAAAATGGTCCCTAATTAATAGAAATAATTATAAATATTGAATGCAAGAAGCAGCAATTTAACTGATTTATATCTGATGAAGTCATTTCTTATGCAACTTTATCTTTGCTATACACTGCAGCACTGTTACAGATTCTCTTGGCCAAATAAAATGATACATTCTAAAAGACATGATTAATGTCTTGATGATTAAGACTTGGTCTGGTATGATGCAAGTTTTGTATTTTGCATTGTTCACAAAATGCCTCATCTAATTCCAAACAATGCAATTAGTGTCAAACCATGAGTAAAATACAACATTTATTAAATTTTCATCTAGGGCTTTGAATTTGCCTGTTCCATCTTGCACGATATTTGCCATTATTGCTACACACATGAATTAGAAGCAGGATTTTGTGTGGATTATTATTTCATTTACTGACACTATCGCACATTTCATTCCCCCATTTGCCTGACTTTTAATTCAACAAATACTGCAAATGTTGGATTCTCCAAACAAAAGTCACTAAGAAATAAACCGAGTTCATTGTGCTATTGTAAGAGTATCTATGCAAATGGCAGATGTCATGTAAACATTGGAATGTGCTAGTTTGCTTGCTACTGATTTGACACAGTGGTCAAAAATAAATACTGCTGATAAGAAGTCTTAACTGGATTTGCTTTGATTAGAGGTGAGACAGAGAACATTAATTAATCTCTGTAAGATTTTAAGTTCAAGAACAATTATCACTTTGCCCAATTAAAGGCACTGCAGATGTGTGAGTTAGGTGCAGTTATGGTATGAAAGTATAGTGGTAAAAGAGGCTTCAAAGATCAAAACACAGCACACCCTTCTTGCCATAGCAACCTGGGAACAACTCTGCCAATCTTATATTAGTGTTTCCCACAGTCCATTTTAGGATGGCATCACACCATAGATTTTTATTCACATGCCATGGTATTATTTTTCTGTGCCATGCCATCTTTTACATTCCGCTTGGCCTTTGTTGTAACAACTTGCCCTTTTTTGTGTTGGAAAATGACCCTTTCGTATTTTGCTCACAAAAATGGCAGCTTATATGCTTGATATAATTTCTACGATTGTAAGTGGCAGAGGTCTTTGTTTATTTGCAAACTGAAATGCTCGTGGCAGTGTGTCCATTCACTGAACAGCATTTGACATGCCGGTGAGTAGATGTGATTAAAGGTATTATTTTTCCAACTATAATTTTACTCTTCATGTCTTGCTAACAAAAATAGTCACTTATGTGCTTGATATCATATCTATGAGCTTCTGTGCCTGAATCTGAGGCTACTCACTGCATCCACCGATTAACAACATGTGATGATGCATAAAGACTGTCTTGTTTATTTGAACTGCTCATGGCAGTTTGTTCATTCACAGAACAGTATTTGACATGCCAGTGAGTAGACATTATTAAAGGAAGTATCTTTTCCAATTTAATTGTCATTGCGGCTGAAGTCTTGGTTTGTAAAATTTCTCTATTCTAAACGACTCCCCGATTATTGACCATTCATCGGAGAAGCTACAACCAATTGCAGCAGGTAAATTATGACCTCTCTACTTGTATATAATGGTGTAAACCTTCAACAGACTCTCACAGTGATTAGTAACTTTATGACAAAATACCGTCTGTGAAAAGAAGACTGAAAGAAATGTAGAGAGAAAAAGTAAATGTTACAAAGACTGAACATTTTATATTCTTATAAACATGAATGTATAAATCATAATCAATGGCACTGCACAGCAACATACTATTAAACACACGTACACTAATGCACACATGCCTGAACAAGCAGTATGCACACATGCCTGAACAAGCAGTATGCACACATGCCTGAATAAGCAGGATGCACACATGCCTGAACAAGCAGGATGTACATATGCCTGAACAAACAGTATGCACACATGCCTGAACAGTAGTTTTTCATCAAAAACACCAAGAGCTTATTTACAATGAGGATAAGATTATTACCATATCAAAATTTTTCTGTATAAAATCGGCAGCCTCATTTTTCAGGTCCAAACAATTACAATGGCAAGCAACTTCAAAGATCTGCATACAGTTATTTAGCTGTATCTGCGATGAAAGAAAACCTGAACAAACATTTTGTATCTCAAGAGCCTGAAGAGTGCTTGCAGCAGGAAGTATGTCCCATACATTATCATCTGTGACTGATATTGCACAGGTATAGAAGAATTCTATTATACTCTCTACTGACTTGGGGTTAAGTCCCTCTAGTATGACATCAACACTCCCACCAGGTGGTGCGCCCCGACTACTAAAAAGATTGCTGAAGTATGGCGAACAAGCAGTTAAAACCAGCCTATGAGCAGGTAAAGTGAAGTCTCCCAAGTATATGATCACATCACAAAGGTTCTGTTGTTGCCGTAAGCTATTGATCGAACCAATGAGATCATCTGCATGATTAGGTGAGGTATAATGGATTGAATTTTCCATCATCTGGTAGATGGTATATTACTTCATGTAGGTCATGAAATTTTCATCACGTCCGTTACATTTACACCTGAAAAGATAATAAATAAATGCAATAAACATCAAAATACAGCAAGGCAGGATAAAGCAGAAGTTTTAAAATTGCTACAAATCCATTCACCCAGTCAGGCAAATACTAAAATTGTTTACTTGCTCAGAATAAACTCAGCCAGTAATTAAAGAAATATAAACATATGAAATGTCAATGACCTAAATTCAATCATGTTGAATGGTTGCCTTCTGGAACATATTCTACGTGCCTTCTAACACCAGTTGTAAGTAATTAGAAGCTGAGACCAGTCTGCTCTCCATATGGTAAATGGTTATTAATACTGAAGTATGAGTGAAGCACTGTATGAGCTTGATTAAAACAAATGGGAAACAAACATCTGGAAGAAAGTATGGACTTACAATGAAGAAAGTCTGTCTAGCGTACTGAATGCTTGATTCTACCCCTTTACATGTATTTATTCACATCCTGTATCACACCTACCATTGGTCACTGATAACCGAATGCCCACACACATCATTAATAAAAGATGTCAGACATTGATAACTTGATGCATGTGCATACGTTCTATAACCACTTGACTGCATATTAGACTAAGCAACCAAAATTATTAGACAATCAAAACAAGTGAAACAAAGCAAAGCTGATATGATTAATTAGTAATGTTTTAAATGGCTTCATTGTATTGTGTAAACCAGATCCTCACGAACAATTCACCCTTTGATTTCAACCCAGCGAGTCAATCCAATTAAATGATTGAAAGGCACTTCACCAACATTAGTGTCAGTTCCCTTTATGAACTGATTAAATAGCAGCGATGATTCTTTAATTTTTAATTTATTATACAGAGGATTAACTTCCACGTCCAATATTGCATTTGAACCAAAACAATCATGCTAATTAAGGAGCTGTCTGTTCATATTTAAAGGGAAAAATGTATGTCATGATCGCTTTAGAAGTAGTCAAGCAGGTGATATTTACAATGTGGATAAAATGAGTCTACAAAATTATTTTCTCAAGGAAGTTAATAAGGAAGATTCAAAGAACGAAAAAATTAATATGAAAATGGAGAGGTAAAACAAGACTGCCACCTAGTGTGATGTAACTATTTCTCCAAAGAGACATTAGCCAGACTCTGTGACAACAAAAAATGTCAAATATGACACTACTAAGAGACAAAAAATTTCATCCGCATTGGGTTGATAGTTATCTCTCAGACTCTCGCTTGAATTCATTGACTCAGAAGCAAAAATGTTTCGCAGTTATTGCAAACAATATCCCAAACTGGCACAGGTTGGAAATTCAACCAGTGTATTTGTCGATGGAACTGACAAATTCAGACTGAACCAATCAAGTCTCATGACAATTCTGGACCTCACAAGGCCTATGCAGCACAGTATATGCATGACACTAGCAAGCATGTGCAGAAAATACCAGAGATTATAGTTGCTAACACTACACAAGGAAAGGCCCTTTCAGAACTAAATGTGACTGAAATGAAAACAAAAGAGAGCTCTCTTTAACACAGGCTACAATCCAGCCCATTATGGAAAACCATTTTCTGAAATGACAATTCTGTGTGCACTCCAGGAGAAGAACATTTTTGAATCTGGTGTTAATAATAAGAACAGATTCAGGCCAAGAGACTTCATGCTATTAATCAATTGAATCTTAAAAGAAGAAGTTAGATAAAGTCTGAATTCCAGTAAATTCTTTCCCATTCGTGCTGATGCTACTGTATCAAAGCAAAAAATAGTGCATATAAGATACATGTGCAGTGGAAAACTGAAAACCTCTGATGTAACAAAATGTATAATACCAACCTATGTTTTTGACAAATTTAGTTCTTTTAAGAAATAAATATGTTGTACATTAGTTTGTTTGTTCTTTCTATGGATTAAATTGAATGCATCTCATCAAATCTTGACAAGTGATTATAATTTGGGGACAAGTGAAAAGGTAGGTGGGACAAGTGAATTTTCTGAAACCTCATGTTGGATGAAAAAACAATTTGCTCAGCCCTGCAAACTCATAGAAATATTTTGTTTTGTGACTAGAAGGCTGGAATTCTGCAATAGGAGCTGTAGCCACTATCATTTTGAAAACTTAATTTTTTTCAAAATAACAACCACGACAACAACAAAACTGACCCTCATTGTGATAATTGGTTGTTACAAACCCCATTATGTCATTTGACTCTTGGTCTTGTCTAGTATGGTTTAACACAGTTTTTCAGCACACATGGCAGCCAGTATATTGGTGAAGAAAGAACCCAGGAAGAAGCACTGACCCATGGGAAGCTACTGGCAAGATCTCCTGCATACCCATGTTGGCTGAGCTGAGATTCAAACCCACACATACAGAGGTGAGTGATCTGTAAAGGCAAGCGCTTTTGACCACTCGGCCACCCGGGGCCCCCATTATGTCATTTGAAGTGCGTGCATGTGCTCGATTGGGGGATTAGAGGGATGTGGCAGCTGTTGGGTAAGCTGCAAACAACTGGTGCATTATTATGATAATATAAATGTGGGTGGATATATTTGTGGGTCTGCACCTATCATCGCATAATTGTTATTTCTATGCCGTTTTTTGTTAGTGGCAGTTACAATATAAAAGTTGCATTACGTGTTAATGCCTCCCTCTGAATAGTCAAAATATACTGGGCTGAGTCTAGAACAAAAAACAATCGTGCAGTAACTGGTTCTGTACAGTCACTCGTGCAGACCCTCTACTGATCCAAAGAAACAATGGCCTACAAGTATTAACTCAACATAAAAATAAACTGAAAGTGAGACTGACAGAGATGTAACAGGTTAACATACGATATTCAGTACTTTTATGTTGGGTAAAAATAACCTTGTCATGGTCAGACATGTGTCAGGGGTGACAAGACGGATGCACCCATCCGTCGGGTAGTTTACTTTTGATCCCTCGTGAGAATGTGACCCTTGAAATCGACACATGCAGACGAATTTCCTCAAATTTTGAGTGTCTAAGATACATAATTCGAGTTAAGCAATTGGCTACCTACCAGTTACTCTAAACGTGGGTAGGAACTATCAAGGTAGAGAAAATTAAACATGGCGAATGCGAGTCGTTCACCTGTGACGGGAGGGGAATGTGACGGAAATATTCGTACAACTTCGAGGAGGATATCCCACTGTGAACTACGTCAGTGCACTACGTCATCAGTTATTGGCTACTTTCCGGTCCGAACTATTTCAGGGTAAACGCACGCCTATATCCGCCCAACGGTGTCTTCTGCACAAAAATAGTCACGGTATAAGAATGTGCCAATAGGACACCTTGTTATGGCATAACCTATGAATTTGAATTTACTAGAAACACTAAATATAACTAATATATAAACGTGAAATACAAATAGGAGTAAAAATTTAGCAGAGAACCCACAAAAAATAAACATAAAATTATCACCCATCTAATAAAGCATAAATGAGACATTTTAACCCAAAAATATCCCCCCCCCCACCAAAAATAAAAAATCTTTGTCACATATAAATTAGTATTGATTTTACTACTCATATGTTAGTGGAGTGACTTTATGCTGTGCCCCTTTCTTTCTTGCTATAATATAACCATACTGGTCTAATAGACTTACCGCGAAAAAACGAATTTGGATTTTTTTCCCTTCGGCAAGTAACGGGACATATATGCGACCTAGAGCTCATGTTTGCAAATTTGCATACAATGTATAAAATAATAATCATAATAATAATAATAATAATAATAATAATAATAATAATAATAATAATAATAATAATATCAATTAATAATAATAAATAATAATAATAATAATAATAATAATAATAATAATAATTAACATAATTCGTTTCGAGTTGCACTACTATTTTAAGAGGCAATGTGTTTTAGTTACGCCGCCTTATCTTTAAATGTGGATGAGTAGATCTTGGTAATGATCTGCTCAATACGGATTAAAGTTGGCTTGAATAAAAAGATCACGTTGACATGTTTGATAAGAAGTTTGTAACACACTGCTCAATACGGATTAAAGTTGGCTTGAATAAAAAGATCACGTTGACATGTTTGATAAGAAGTTTGTAACACACTGCCGAATAAATTTTCATTGGCCTCTATTCATACAAAGATCTTTTTTAATTAGTTTCCTTAAACCTTTTAAATTCATCCATATACTAGTACAGGTAAATATTTGTTGTCAAAACCTTTGGGTTGCAAGTTATTAAAATATATAATGGTTTAACTGTGCTTGTCATCACTGAGATTCTTTACAAATTGTTCTAACTATTGTCTTATGAACCGGAAGCTATATACGATTCTGATTGTCGCCTATATAACAACTTCTTTGTCGTCCTTTTCAAATCCATCAACAATGAAATCCTTACTAGTCGAAATGTATTTGTCATCATTATTTGGTATTATTGTCACTTCTTGATCTGGGTTAATTTTTTTTTACCAATGTCTTCATAACAGATAAGAATCACTGTTTGATAAATTGTCAGTAAAGATGGGTATATACATTGGGTGTTTGTAAATCAAAGCAGACTCGTTATGTGCACTTTCTTTGTACATACGAGATAATTGACAGTTATCTCTTACGTTATTTTCCTGTTTCACAAATATGGCATATGTTGGCGAAATTAAAATGTATATTATCTTCTTTCGTAAATATCATTTTAGCAACATTGTTTGGTCTATACAGGTTCTGCATATTTTTGCCAATGCTGTCAGGGCTTTTTAATGCAGCCTTTTCTTCATAGTTTTGGGTATGGATTTAATGTGTAGCCAAAATCCTGACGGTATATGTATATGTTTAGCTATTTGTATTGTCCATGATTGATTTGATTTGCAAGTGTTGATTCGTTTCGTAAAACTTTTGAAATCACATTATAGAACATAGGGAACTTGTAGCTGATAATGGAAACTTGTGAAGTTTACAAAAGAGTTTGATGTTCACAGAATTTTAATGCGGTGGTAATATGATTTAAGCACTTCTTGTAAAAGTATTTTCTAACAAGGTTTATTTTTTTTTTGCTTGTTTATTTTTCTTAGATGACACTCATCTTGATAAATCCTTTATGCCATAATGATATGTCTTTGCATGAAATACAGTTAACATGTCCACTCGATTGCCTCTTTCTCTTTCTGTCACTCTAACTGATTGTATGAGTCGGTCTACGAGTTTGATTACATTCTTTCCTACGTTGAATTCATTTTCGAATTTATCAATGTCGTTTGTTTTAAGCGGGCGGGTATGTATAAGAAAAATGTTTATACTTGTCATAGTTATATTTTGATGGTCTGTACAGATAGTTCCTTGGTGAGTTTAGCACAGATTCCAAGGCACAGAAGAAACATCTATTATCAAGGTTAGAAATGTTAAGACAGGCATTTTTGTCTCTGCAATTTTGACAATTATATATATATATATGATCTTCCTCCCATTGGCTGGTATCTGTCAACAGCTAATATTAAATATTCTATCCTACCTAAAGACAAATTTGTATTTTTACTTATTTTCTGACTAAATTGTGTGTGTAGCATTTCAAATAACCTGTCAATCACTTGTTCAATTTCATTTCTGTTTATGATCCTTAAAGCTTATGTTCTCCTATACCCTTGCTTAAAAACTGATCTGTCTTCTTTCCTTATTACCAGTGTAACCGCTAGCTGGACTTATACAAAACGAAAATCTCTATTGTATTTCCGCCTATTATCTTCTTCGAGTACGGTTTGACATCGTGGAAAAATAAATACAAATCCTGATCATTTTCTCCACCAAATATGCGCTTGTTTAAAGTTCAATTCATCGAGTCATGGAACCTGGTGATAATTCTAGTTCTGTTGTGTCTATTTTTATATTAATTTCTTTTCTAGTTGAACGCGGATTGAAGATGATTGTATTATTTTTCTTTCAGCTTTTTATATTTTAGATTAAACTACTAAAGCCATTTATTATAAGACTATTTATTCAGTTAAAAAACGAGTTTGAAATTTGTATTTTTTATGACTGTACACATTACAAACTTCCTCCATTTTGATATCTGTTTGATTTCAGGAAATTAACGCACTACTTGCAACTTTGGTAATGTGCATTTCTTTTTTCCATCTGATCGACTGACCTTTCTCCCCGCATTTGTAACATCTGATATCACTCTTTTATTTCCTATCTGCATCTTTTCCAGGTGAATTCGACTTTATTATTGCTCTCAGAAACGTGTGGCATACAAATCATTTCAAACTTGTATGTTGCCAACCTTTTTCTATTATTAGTAATGATGAAAATTTGTATGTAACCAACCTTTCCATTTATTAGTGATGATGAAACGTTATTGTAATCCAATCTTCTGTTCAGTACCAGCAGGCATCTTGAGACTTTTTAGGTCCGAGTTATTTACCATACAAAATGTCTTAATATCTTTTATTATTGTGATTTGCAGTATTGTATTCTCAGACGGTTCATTAAATTTTGGAGTGACCAATTTTATGTCTTCTGTTTGACTGTTATGTGTTTCCATTATTTTGCGACACACTGTTTCCATCGGGTCCAGAATTTTAAATGTCTCGTTATATCCTTTCAATTTGACAAGCACACACTCTTTTACCGTTCTTTTTCTTGGTCTTCATAATCGTGTCAACCTTGTACACGCTAAAATGTTTGTCATAGAGTGACAACTCCTTCGGGTAAAATAACCCTTCAATCTTCGCTTGCTTTAATTCTTCCAATTTACATACAACCGGGTAACCTAATATCACCTGTCTGATGTTTAAAATTTCCTCTGTAAAATTATGTAAGTAACTTTGTGCCACAAAAGATTTATACATTTATTTTGAAATCATAACCACCTTACCTATTTTATGCTTAGGCGTTCCATATGTACCCGCTGTGAGGTAACTAAATAAGTTGATCTATACTTTTCACCTGTTGCTTAGGTTCCACTCTACAGTTACTAAGTACTTCTGAAAGCGGGACAGATATAAGGTGCAGCTGTGTGCATTTGCAACAAGCAAAGTGCAGAGAATGTTGGCATATCTCTGTGCTATATTCATGTATCGTGACTGAACTTTCTGTATATGTGGAATTAGAGAACAACGCGCTGCCTAAAGCAGCCAGCTAATCAAAATGGCTGATCCCACATGCTGGAGAAATGAACTTGAACTAGTCCAAAGTACACTAACTTTAGCAGTTATTAAAATAGGGAAAATTAATTTTGCCAGAGTAGACAATACTATCTAGTGAAAATGCAATATATGAATTATAAAATATAAACAACTAAAAAAGTTATCGGCTATTTTGTTTCCCAGTTTACATCTGAAGTCCATTAATTGGAAATCACCAAGTGAAGCTAGCAGTCCTCTGAGAGATGCATATTTGATGTAAGGCCAAGCTGCGTGCTCTACAATCCAAATTACACCCATCAGTCATACAACATAATGAAGGGAAGTAAAAATACCTAAGATATCCAAGCACTTTTTAAATAACCCGTATAACCAGTGAGAAAAACCTGAGAAAGTCTTTTTTCTCTTAAAAAATCAAACCCTGTACAAAGTTCAACACCGAAGAGCGGATCCTTAGTTCGCTAGCTTCATTTAGAGCCATATCTATTGACCTGCTATACGTGTTGTTATATTCATCAATCAGGCCGTACAATATATTTACCCATTGTTTAGTTTCGTTTTGTGTAAAGTATTTCCATATTCAATTTTTCAGTATTCTATTAGAACTTTCTTATATAGAGGCATTTTGTCGGAGTAAGTAGAGAAATATTCGATAGTTTCTTTCTCCATATTCTTAACCTTGTCGTTATAAAACTCTTTTCCTACATAGAGCTATATATTTTCTGGCTTACCTTCCCTAATTATTTCTCTAAATCGTTCACTTTGTTAATCCATGCATATTTGGATGGAGCAATTATCTATATTAAAATTTATTTATATCCTATATTATCCTTCTTGCATGCTTGCATATCAATAATGTCCGACTGCCATTGAGAATCAACGTCATTTGTATAAACGCTCTTGTACAAAAATCTTTTTCTTGCTTGTTTGTGTAATGAGTGTGTAGATTGTTGACTCAACCATTCTTTCAATTCACTGTTCTTGATTGGGGTCAGTCATCTCCTAGAATTCGGTTTACCTGATAGTCCCTGGGGACATGATTCATTTGTTTGTACGGAGAATTGGGAGGGATTTAACCAAATTGAAGCTTCAAGAAAAATAAAAGGTTAGTAGCTCCAGATATAATTCAAACTTTATTCACAGCGACACTAATTGGAGTGTTGTAGTGCACAGGTTGTTTAGCATGACTTACACTCTCAACACAAGATTTCCGATCCGATGTCACAATAGCCAAAAACTCACTGACCAAGAAACATAATTGCACTGTCATACTGAGAACGAATCGACGAGACCGAACATGTGTTTAATTTAATTTACACATATACACTACATATAGACAGTTAATTGTTTGATGGAGTGTGATTCATTTGAATATGTCTGTTATTTTGTCAAATATTTTTGAGATTTTAGTATACAAATCAGACACGTGATAATACTTTAATTTTGCTTTCTTACTTTCTAAATCTTTTAAATTTGAAAAAGAAGAACTTAGGCTTAATAAGGTCTTGTACTCCAAATATGTACACTATTTAAACGCCAAAATAACCCACTGTAAAAATCACATATTTTTGGATATATTAAACACTAGTAAACAATTTAGGAATAATCACATTTCATGAATGATTAATATGCAGTTATCCTTAACTGAGTGTATCATACAAACAAATATAGACCATTATTTCAAGTTTTTATATTTAAACACATGTATGTACAACATACATTATCACTAAATATAGCTTTTCTCGGAATTCCAAATACATTTCTGGAAATACCTACAGTCTTCGTCTTATAATACCATAAGCTCTCTACTAAAGACATTATCAAACATACGTCAACAAAATAATAACAATTCACACGAAGAAATTGCAGTTTTAAAAATGCAGTGTCTATCATGCAGAAAGCGAAGAGAACATATATTATCAAACCATTGATTCAATTAGTTGTTTCCCTTTGCATTATATGTGTATTCTATTCTACGATGTCGTGTCCATATAAACATGTGTAGAAAAGATTTTCATATTTTAACTAAATCATAAACTACAGCACATTTACGCTCTTATTTTTCGTTCGGCTGCTTGTTTTCAAGCAACCGAACAAAAAATTCTTTGGTTTATGAATGTTTGTTTATTTCTCCATTCTAATCGTTTGCGTACTTCTTCATTAGCTTCTTTATCTGTGTTGCATATATCTATTCTTGTGAATCTCGGCTTCGCTTTCTACTTTTTATGCGCAATTCTTGCAGGGTTTGTTTTTTTGTGCCTGTTTCTCCGTTTTTTTTTTAAAAACTAAACAAATATAGTTAAGTTTTAAACTAATGAGCTGTCTTGCTTTCTCTCTTATTTGTATGTACTTGTTTTTTAATATAAAGTACTCTAAAAGTCTGACTGCAGTTAATTTTCATTGCTTATTCTTATGTGCCCATATTCTTCTAGAAGTTTCCAGATTTGGTTAGGAATCATCATTGATCGTACTACTAGCCTTCTAGCATAGAATTGCTATTTAATTTTTCTTTCTTAGTTTAATCACCGTGGCAATAGAAAACAACTGTCCAAACTAAACATAAAGGTAATCTCACAGATTAACCCTATTAATTCGTTATTTATTCGTTATTTTAATTTCAGGCAAGATAGCGATTCACAGGGCGATTGACCAGTCAGCATGGCGCACGTGATGAGCCACATGGAGTGCATAGTATTGTATAAAGAAAACCAGGTGACTCAGACATTTTGCGTTGTCTAGTACACAGAACAACGTTAAAGGCTGGATGTAAAACACAGAAAGTGTGTGTTAATGTTGATTCAGGAACAGTTACTCAGATTATTGTTTTTCATAGATACTTGATAGCATCATTCATTTAAAACTTAACCTTCTCATTGGATTTATTTTAGGAAATGCCGCATTTATACAACGTGGCAAAGACAGAAACAAACGGTTTTATCATACATATTTAAAGAACTAAAGCTAGTGATTTTATTACAATCAGTATGCTTTTTTAGTCTTTGATAGTCATTCTAAGGAAAACTTTCACATTTTAATTTAGAACTGCACACATACACTCTTGGGGAACCAAGAGCCAAATATTTTATATCTCGCTTCCCCAATGTACTCTCTAACTTCCACGTTGTAGCAATCATCGTAATATACATCGTCTTTAGTCAAACATTATTTGTGTTCTAAAACTAAAGAAGTAAAACCCAGTAGTCATGTTTGCTGAACTTAGTTTTAACTGAAAATGTGGACATTCTGATCAAGTCTAACTGTATGCTAAAATTAGTAAATAAATTAATGGTACCTCACGAAATATGTTACAATATCGACATCATTTTGAACTATACAAGAAGTCCATGATAAAAACGTTAGTGGAAAATTTCATTTATACATTATTGTTATAGTACGAGTGTCGCTAATTCTTGCTCAAGGCGCTTAACACTTTTTAATTTTTGAAGTAAAATGTGTTACTATCCCAGAAACAAACTTCTAAGTAAATGATTGCTCAATTATCAAGATAACAAAGTATGTTTTTCAGCGAAAACGTTTTTGTAGCGAGGTGTAAGAACTCCAACAAGGTCATAATTCGATCATGTGACTTCCAGGTGGGGTATAAGTCATATGACGACTAGCAATACACAACTTGGTAAAACGAGATGGTAGGCAACGGCCGCATCGAAGTTTAAACGCAAATATCTAAATTAAGATCATTTTATCTTTTTTCAACGTGTGTCTCTGCAACTTGTTCAATGTTTAATTTGCTTACAATATTATTTTGTGTATACTGCTTCACTATCTACTGCTTATATGTCTTGTCTTGTTCTTTGTACCATCTCCTTTTGGTTTTCTCAGTGGAAGGTGTTTACTGATTTCCCGAACATGCATGATATCTTTGCCTAGCTTAACTTCAAAATTTCTATTTGTAACTTTTTACAAATTTATATGATGACTGGATATCAAACTCATTCATGGTTTTATAATAAGTTGCTATAGGTTCATTAACAGACCAACAAGCTCGCCTTATATTGCATTTCTTTTCAAGCTCTAAAATGTGTAATTTTTAATGAGGTTGTTAACGTTGTTCATGTAACAAATACCATTCATGCAGATGTCCGACATAAATGAACTGTCTTCCGTGAATTGAAAACCTCATGTTATTTTAAGTACTGTCATTTTTCTTTATAACCGTAAGATAATGCATTGACATTATCGATTAGATATCCCTTGTCATTTCATGCTGTACTTGTTAGAACTGAATAACCTCAACAGGATTCATCTGTTGTTATTTGTCTTCATGACTGAATAAACAATCACGGTACATCTAAAATCACCCATTTCTTGAATTAGGTACTTCTTTGTTCTTTTGCATACTTTATTTCCTCGTGATCAGTATTAAACTCTATAACTGGAACACAGTTCAACTCATCCTTAAATACTCCGACAACTTTCTTGTTGATTTGTGGTATCCCAAATACATTTTCTCTTTTGAAGTCACTGGTATAAATGAATTTGATATTCTCTTTCTTGTCGCGATGAAAAGTATTCGACACAGCAGAGATGCAGAATTAATAACTATGGGCTAAAAGTAGTTTCATGCGATCATTGTATTCGCTTATAAACTTGTTGTAGTAGAAATCGTATATTACCCACTTTGATAATTTTAACACAGACTAAAGCTAAATCTTCGTCAATTGATTTCCTTGGAGAGAAAGACAGGTCCGTTTTTGAAGATTTGCAACTTTCTTTTCATTTGTGCAGATGTTTACTGATGTCCCCTTCCAAAGAGTTTCAATCTACTTACCAAATATGGAGTTGTTTCGTGAATGAGAAGAAATCAGTTTAAAAATCGTTATTGGCTTTCTGTCTTAGTGTTGCATTGAATCCTGTCTAGGATTTCAACCACAGTTGTTGGTCGAAGATTACTGCTCTGGGAAGTTGTGTTAATGTTAGACCTAGCTGCATGTATAACTTCAAGTTTCTGTAGTTAATGGTGTATTTTGTTTTGTTCTTCAAGGCACAAAACCATTTATGTACTGTAGGTTTAGTTTCCTTACCTTCTTTGATGAATTGGTTTTGATGGTCTGACATATCTTCAATGTTAGACACAAGTTTCTCATGTACTAAAGAATAATACTTGACGTAGTCATAAAATTATCTTCTTAGGAATCCCCAAGTCTCTTTGAAACATGTACCAATATCATTATCATCAGAAATGTTTATCTCTATCCATTCAATTGCTTCGTTTTTTGACATATCGCCCAATGTTATATAAATAGGTTTTGTATAAGTACCCGACAAGGGATTCTGGTTTTGATTTGGCATACTCTCCATCATCTTTAATTATTTTCCATCTTCATACGCGTAATATTCGTGATTCGATTTAGCGTATCTGTGTCATATGATGCTAATACCTCCTCTGATACCCGACAAAATCACAAAAGTCATGGCTTGACCCGTTAAGAGTTTTAGTTCATAGATATCTTTAAATCTGCATCATGAGCTGTACCAGATGGACAGCAATAATGTTCTGTGTCAAGTTTATAGTGTTTCTTACAAATATTTCTAAACTCTTCAAATGTATCGTATATTATCAACCTGTCCTTCTTGGGGTAATAATCGTGGAGATCTCCTATTGAAATGTTTCAAACCATCCTGTACATAATTGTAGCCATCATCTGAGATGTGAGAATTTAAAAAGAAGTTGAGCACAACTTTTCTTTGGGTTATAGAGTTGTCTCTTCAAATTGTTCACAACAGTCAATGCATTCGTAGGGCTAAATGTCTTTCGGGAGATAATTTGGTTGCTGATATTCAAACGTTGTCAGAGTTTAAACAAACTTGTCATCATTTACACTTTTAAAAGCTGTTCAAGGAATAGACTTTTGAAACTATAACGATTTACAAATCTAATTGCTCTTATCACAGGAATTTATTTTAATTTTTCATGAAACCTTCTGCTTAGAAGTCCAAGCTAAATGAAATATATGTATCGTTGTTAATGAGTATGATCATAACCTCGTGATCATGGTATGGTCTTACTAACTCTTTGACGATAAAATGACTGTCATAACCGGAGAAATTATAAATGATCAAGAAGATGAATTTTGAATACTTAAAATATTGATTGCACTTGTTGTTTGCACGTCCCCTGTATTTATCGATTTAGTGATCATGGTCTCTAACATTGTATTCATATATCATTTTTTTTGCAGATGTGACACATATTCGTTACATTAGAATGCCCTTCATCTTCCTCAGTAGAAGGATTTGTTTCGAACTTTTTAGTCTTATTTCATCGTACACAAGTCTCGCGATCCTACCCAGCCAGTCACGAAACATCTTGATGCAATCTGTACCTTTGTCAAGGATTAAGTTACAATGTTGGCAATAGAATTGTCATCATGTCTATATAAAGGTCAACTGCACATTAAAAAAATGATGGAAAAATCAACATCATCTCAAAGTGTTGTTCAGAAATGTGGCGATATGTCAAAGACACACCTTGACTCTGTCAAATGTACACTCAGCCTATACAGATATAGCAAGTCTTGAGGTATCTTAAAAAAATCCCCAGGGTATCTACTTATAAATCTTGAGACATGTTAAAAAAAATCCTGAGGGTATCTACTCATAAATCTGCATAGTCAAAGATGAACAGCTGTACTTGCCATTATTGTAGCCTGAATCGAGGTGTACTTTTGATACAATTTCGATAGAGTCAAGGTAAGTCCTTGAAGCATCATCAAATTTCTCTTAAACACATTGGGTAGATATTGAAACTTAATGTGACAGATGACCTCTGAGTAGGCGTGATGTCAATTGAATTACCTACATTGTAGCATAATCTTTTGTGCTCATAAGTAATAAAACAAAGTTAAAGCACGTATAGCAAATGTATTTTTTATTCTTGTGTTTGTTGATCTGTGATGATAGGACATGAAAGAGATCCTTAATACCCATGTAATTATACTTTATTTCTTTGTACACATATAATAAGGTGTTAGCGGGATTCATTGCATTCAACAATGATACACATATAATAAGGTGTTAGGGGGATTCGTTGCATTCAACAATGATACACATATATTAAGGTTTTAGGGGGATTCGTTGCATTCAACAATGATACACACATATGAAGGTGTTAGGGGGATTAGTTGCATTCAACAATGATATACATATATTAAGGTGTTAGGGGGATTCATTGCATTCAACAATGATACACATATAATAAGGTGTTAGGGGGATTCGTTGCATTCAAAAATGACACACATATATTAAGGTGTTAGGGGGATTCGTTGCATTCAACAATGATACACATATAATAAGGTGTTAGAGGGATTCGTTGCATTCAACAATGATACACATGTATTAAGGTGTTAGGGGGATTCGTTGCATTCAACAATGATACACACATATTAAGGTGTATGGGGGATTCGTTGCATTGAAAAATGATACACACATATTAAGGAGTTAGGGGGATTCATTGCATTCAGCAATGATAAATACATATTAAGGTGTTAAGGGGATTCATTGCATTCAACAATGATACACATGTAATAAGGTGTTAGGGGGATTCGTTGCATTCAACAATGATACACATATAATAAGGTGTTAGGGGGATTCGTTGCATTCAACAATGATACACATATATAAAGGTGTTAGGGGGATTCATTGCATTAAACAATGATACACATATATTAAGGTTTTAGGGGGATTCATTGCATTCAAGAATGATACACATATATTAAGGTTTTAGGGGGATTCATTGCATTCAACAATGATACACATATAATAAGGTGTTAGGGGGATTCATTGCATTAAACAATGATACACACATATTAAAGCTTTAGGGGGATTAGTTGCATTCAACAATGATACACATATATTAAGGTGTTAGGGGGATTCGTTGCATTCAACAATGATACACATATATTAAGGTGTTAGGGGGATTCGTTGCATTCAACAATGATACACATATATTAAGGTTTTATGGGGATTCGTTGCATTCAACAATGATACACATATATTAAGTTGTTAGGGGGATTCGTTGCATTCAATAATGATACACATATATTAAGTTGTTAGGGGGATTCGTTGCATTCAACAATGATACACATATATTAAGGTTTTAGGGGGATTCGTTGCATTCAACAATGATACACATATATTAAGGTTTTAGGGGGATTCGTTTCATTCAACAATGATACATATATATTAAGGAGTTAGGGGGATTCGTTGCATTCAAGAATGATACACATATATTAAGGTGTTAGGGGGATTCGTTGCATTGAACAATGATACACACATATTAAGGTGTTAAGGGGATTCATTGCATTCAACAATGATACACACATATTAAGGTGTTAGGTGGATACGTTGCATTGAACAATGATACACACATATTAAGGTGTACGGGGGATTCGTTGCATTGAACAATGATACACACATATTAAGGTGTTAGGGGGATTCATTGCATTCAACAATGATACACATATAATAAGGTGTTTGGGGGATTCGTTGCATTCAACAATGATAAACATATATTAAGGTGTTAGGGGGATTCGTTGCATTCAACAATGATACACATATAATAAGGTGTTGGAGGGATTCGTTGCATTCAACAATGATACACATATATTAAGGTGTTTGTAGGATTCGTTTCATTCAACAATGATACTTATATATTAAGGTGTTAGGGGGATTCGTTGCATTCAACAATGATACACATATATTAAGGTGTTAGGGGGATTCGTTGCATTCAACAATGATTCACATATATTAAGGTGTTAGGGGGATTCGTGCATTCAACAATGATACACATATATTAAGGTGTTAGGGGGATTCGTTGCATTCAACAATGATACACATATATTAAGGTTTTAGGGGGATTCGTTGCATTCAAAAATGATACACATATATTAAGGTGTTAGGGGGATTCGTTGCATTCAACAATGATACAGACATATTAAGGTGTTAGGGGGATTCGTTGCATTCAACAATGATACACACATATTACGGTGTTAGGGGGATTCGTTGCATTCAACAATGATACACATATAATAAGGTGTTGGAGGGATTCGTTGCATTCAACAATGATACACATATATTAAGGTGTTTGTAGGATTCGTTTCATTCAACAATGATACTTATATATTAAGGTGTTAGGGGGATTCGTTGCATTCAACAATGATACACATATATTAAGGTGTTAGGGGGATTCGTTGCATTCAACAATGATTCACATATATTAAGGTGTTAGGGGGATTCGTGCATTCAACAATGATACACATATATTAAGGTGTTAGGGGGATTCGTTGCATTCAACAATGATACACATATATTAAGGTTTTAGGGGGATTCGTTGCATTCAAAAATGATACACATATATTAAGGTGTTAGGGGGATTCGTTGCATTCAACAATGATACAGACATATTAAGGTGTTAGGGAGATTCGTTGCATTCAACAATGATACACACATATTACGGTGTTAAGGGGATTCATTTCATTCAACAATGATACACACATATTAAGGTGTTAGGGGGATTCGTTGCATTCAACAACGATACACATATAATAAGGTGTTAGGGGGATTCGTTGCATTCAACAATGATACACATATATTAAGGTGTTAGAGGGATTCGTTGCATTCAACAATGATACACATATATTAAGGTTTTAGAGGGATTCGTTGCATTCAACAATGATGCACATATATTAAGGTGTTAGGGGGATTCGTTGCATTCAACAATGATACACATGTAATAAGGTGTTAGGGGGATTCGTTGCATTCAACAATGATACACATATATTAAGGTGTTAGGGGGATTCGTTGCATTCAACAATGATACACATATAATAAGGTGTTAGAGGGATTCATTGCATTCAACAATGATACACATATATTAAGGTGTTAGAGGGTTTCCTTGCATTCAACAATGATACACATATATTAAGGTGTTAGGAGGATTCGTTGCATTCAACAATGATACACATATATTAAGGTGTTAGGATGATTCATTGCATTCAACAATGATACACATATATTAAGCTGTTAGGGGGATTCGTTGCATTCAACAATGATACACATATATTAAGGTGTTAGTGGAATTCATTGCATTCAACCATGATACACATATTTTAAGGTTTTAGGGGGATTCATTGCATTCAACAATGATACACATATAATAAGGTGTTAGTTGGATTCGTTGCATTCAACAATGATACTTATATATTAAGGTGTTAGGGGGATTCGTTGCATTCAACAATGATACACATATATTAAGGTGTTCGGGGGATTCATTGCATTCAACAATGATACACACATATTAAGGTGTTAAGGGGATTCATTGCATTCAACAATGATGCACACATATTAAGGTGTTATGGGAATTCGTTGCATTCAACAATGATACACACATATTAAGGTGTTAGGGGGATTCGTTGCATTCAACAATGATACACATATATTAGGGTTTTAGGGGGATTCGTTGCATTCAACAATGATACACACATATTAAGGTGTTAAGGGGATTCATTGCATTCAACAATGATACACACATATTAAGGTGTTAAGGGGATTCATTGCATTCAACAATGATACACACATATTAATGTGTTAGGGGGATTCATTGCATTCAACAATGATACACGTATATTAAGGTGTTAGGGGGATTCATTGCATTCAAGAATGATACACATACTTTCTCTCGTTTTCACATCTAGTGAGGTTCAACCAATCCGTTTTTTTTTCCCTTCATTTTGAAGTATTACACACACCTTAAAAGAAATATCGATTTAATTTCAAATTAATCATTGTCCTAACATTTCATTAGATATCGGTCGTAACGTCTGCAATATTTGCCTACGTTGTGTTTTGTTGGTCTCTGATGATCTCTTACCGGAGTTTTTAAAATTGATTTAACACCATAACTGAAACATGTGTTGTCGTTATGTTGTAAGATGATACAAATTTTTCTGTTCGATCTATTCCGGTAAATCGACGTATGACATATGAGCTTCCGTTTAAAGATTCGTATTTTTCGGAAACCCATTCCGTTGATTCAGTGAACTTTTCCTCGAATCAAGCAACGACCTTATTAAACGAAGTGTTTCCATTTCTATCATGTTGAAAATTGATCTAAAACTATTTTGGTACAATATTGTCTTTCTCTTTCTCTTCCC
The DNA here is from genome assembly GCA_029931535.1 of Margaritifera margaritifera. NCBI lineage: Eukaryota > Metazoa > Mollusca > Bivalvia > Unionida > Margaritiferidae > Margaritifera > Margaritifera margaritifera. The sequence goes on along the minus strand of JAQPZY010001512.1, from coordinate 1,315,912 downwards.
GCTTCATCTATGATTTACGTTTCCAACTGAATCGTTAACACAACTTGAACCATGACCGAGTTAAATTGTTTGAGTTTCGCTTTTGACATGTTTCAACATCTCGCACTTTTCCTTACCCTCTTGCTGTTGCTCTTTCACATTTTCTATTAGTCTATCTAGCTTTCGTTTCGAACTTCACATTTATTCAACCTCTCTCCGTCATTGTAATTATTGATATTCTCTCGCTCTCTCTCTCTCTGCTGTACTCATCTTAACACTGTCACTTTTGCCGCGCATCCTTCTACAACCTCTCATGACTGATGATGATGATGATGATGATGATGATGATGATGATGATGATGAATTATGTGATCTTTGTCTTTCGTTTGAAATCACCGACCTTTCAACAGATGTATCCATCTGGGAAATATCCTCTAATTTATATAATGACAAATGTTTCTATTTTTTTGCATTTGAAATCACCGAACTTTTGACAGCTTAATTCATCGGTGCAATATCCTCTTATTTATAAAATGAAAATTGTTTGGATTTTTTTACTTTTGAATTTTCTTCCGAAATTATTTTATATTGTAATTTTGCTTTCAAGTGTGACAAGATTGAATGAAGCTTTATTGATTTGCCACATTCACATTATACGATTGATTTTATCTTTTTCCATATTATTTTTCCTATTCTCTTTAACCTTATTTCTTTTTGCACGTTTTGTACATCTCATGCACCCTTCTTATCTTTCTCAAATTTATATGGAAATTTTGGTTTATTGCACATTCTATACGTGATTGTGATTGTCTCTCTCTCTCTCGGAAAATTTCTGCTAGTTACTATCACAGAAGTGGTCTTCTGGCAGATGTATCACGTGAGACGCCTTTCCCCTTCATGTTTAGTTGATGTGTTTATTGTGTTAATTGAATATCTGTCAATATCCTTCACTTGATGAGGCACAATGAATCCCGTGGATCAAATGGACAGATTCCACGCATCAAGTAAATTAGTGTGATTTTTGTCAAAACAGTCGTCGCGCACATGCAACTAGGCAAACATTGATATCAATACAGATGATACAAAAAGAAGAAGAAGAAAAAAAGAAAAAGATTTAGCGTATTAGGCTAGTATTATTCAATCTGAAAAGGTCGCGTTGGCCGACTCAACGAATAATCTAAAATCATACCTAATAACGACTCTTAATATTTATATTGTTGTTGATGAACATTCAATGCATTGTGCAGTGACAATTAGTATGTATGTATGTATGTATGTATGTATGTATGTATGTATGTATGTATGTATCTATGTATGTATCTATGTATGTATCTATGTATGTATGTATGCTTTTTGGCACCTCAGCACAATAGTGGCTATATGGTACTAACTAAATGTATAGTTCAAAAGCGATGTGAAAGTTTTCTCAAGGTGCGCAGCCGCCAACGAAACGTCAGCAATCAGATGATGACAAGAGGATGCGCGATCTTAAATATGATCAAGAGAAGAAAGTAAGAAAGTACCAGAAAGGCTGTGAAAAATCATACGAATGGCTGAACTATGAGCCAAGGAAGGATGCGATGTTGTGCACTTTCTGCACTGAGTATTCAGAGAAATACGAAAGTGTGCAGGGTATTTCATTACGATTGCGTTGATGGGTGTAAAAAAAACTGTCACAAATCAACCCTGAAATCCGCTAAAGATGGTGCTCCATACCTCACCAGACATCAAGGATTATAACCCAAGAGATGACATCAACACGTGGCATGCTGCTGGACCAAGAATAGAAGGTCAAAGACTAGATCGTTTGGACCTAGATCTGATGATGAATCAGATCCAGAGTATAAACTTTTAACTTTCAGTTAGTCTTGTTTGTGAAAAACATTTGTTATTGTTTTGAGTTGATGTTAATGAATAATAAATGTTGAATTAGAAACAGAACTAACTTATGCTTGATTTTCGCAGGATCAGTGAAATTTAGACAGGACCTGTAGAAATTTTATTATGGTGATCCTGTGGGGTTAGTGAAAATTCTTAATTTCAAGCCCTGTATGTATATATATATATATATATATATATATATATATATATATATCGCAACAAGACTACTATAGTATTTAGGTTAATTATGATATTACATGATTATGGTTGAGCATTTATCGAAGTATAGCTTTTACTCAATCAGTCACGAAGTAACTTAAGTCCCAAGGACTTTATGTAATTTTGTGAGTGATTAGACACAAGTTATATTTCGATAAATACTCAACCATGATTAATAATCCTTATAATTCCATTTGTTCCACTTTTTGTTGTCACCTCAGCGGATTCCATAAAAATATATTCGACAGCACGCAATCTTCTTTTATGAGGTTCTTCGCATGGCGCCAGATTTCTTAGCCATCTTTGCAAGGCAAGAGTCGTCGATCCACATCGTCTGTCATCGAGGTGGAACAAAGTGAACTGAGGACCCTTGCCGATTGTAAATGACGAAGCACGTACAGAATCACAACACAAGCGTTGATGAGGGTCGCAATAATTTTCATTGAGAAAATATACTTTATATGTTTAGCAATCTGCCCATTTCGATCCTTCAAAAAAAAAAAAACAAATTAAAAAACAAAACAAACAAGGAATAAACATAAAAAAATACAGCTTTGTCTGTGTAAACTAAAATCCGCTGCTCTTACGTCATATGACCATGACCTTGAATAACAAAAGCTGATTCATTCTGTAAACTCAGTGTTGGAACAAAACTGCACTGATATGTATTAATAAAGAGTTGCTCCGACCAAGACCAAACAGAATTTCAGGTGTCATACAACATTATAACTGAGCCGTGCTAAAGTGTTTGGTTTAGTACAGAGGCAATCTGAATAAAGTGCCTTGTCCTGGGACACACCAGGGTTTCTGAATAGGGCTGGCCCAATGGCAAGGTATTAAGGTGAATATGAATGTACTTTACCATCTTAGATCACATATTTGGACGGCTCAAAGTCTTTGCAGGAGTAAATGTGAAGAACTTTATTCATTTCGGTGTCTGTTCTAACAATGTTAGAATTTTTTATAGCAGCTAGGAATACAAGTTTGAAGTTTCTATTTGCAATCGATTGTTTGGTAAGCCTTACTATCGAATTAGGAAGACAAACATATTTCACGCTTATTTTTTTTTAATTAATTTGTTTGCTCTGAAACAAAAAGGACAATAACAACATGTTGCAAATTATAGTTCGATCAACCGTTGAATATCATGTTGTTTTTCAAAAGTACATCTTATTTTGATGCTTTTTAAATGTCGGAGTAGAAATAGCCTGAATGGTCATTGATAATTTAGATGTTGGAGTTTCATGAGAACTATATGTTACACAGTTACTTTATGTTACTCAAGTACATTTGTATCCTATCATTTTGACAATTGAGGCAGTATACATAGTTA
>JAQPZY010001512.1:650000-707500 GCA_029931535.1 Margaritifera margaritifera | reverse complement strand
TAGTTCCTCAGTTAAATTATATATCAGATATGAATTTTAGACAAGAAACAGCAACGTTTTATTTTAATTTTTATTTGAATGACATCGACAGAAGAACCTGAGATAGATATAAACATATCATTAGTAGTTTTTCATGATTTTTATATACATTGCCGTTCCTATGCTGACAACGTTGATCCTATACACTAGTATTCATTTGTGTAGTAATTAAATGCCTGCAATATGGAATGTATAACCTGGACATGAAATGTATTTTGGGTAACCTCAAGTAAACTAAATCCCTAAGTTAAGTAAAAAATACATATTTCAATGTCCTAGTAAACTAATTCCCTAAGTTAAGTAAAAATACATATTTCAATGTCCTAGTAAACTAAATCCGTAAGTTAAGTAAAAAATACATATTTCAATGTCCTAGTAAACTAAATCCCTAAGTTAAGTAAAAAAACATATTTCAATGTCCTAGTAAACAAATCCCTAAGTTAAGTAAAAAATACATATTTCAATGTCCTAGTAAACTAAATCCGTAAGTTAAGTAAAAAAACATATTTCAATGTCCTAGTAAACAAATCCCTAAGTTAAGTAAAAAATACATATATCAATGTCCTAGTAAACTAAATCCCTAAGTTAAGTAAAAAAACATATTTCAATGTCCTAGTAAACAAATCCCTAAGTTAAGTAAAAAATACATATATCAATGTCCTAGTAAACTAAATCCCTAAGTTAAGTAAAAAATACATATTTCAGTGTCCTAGTAAACTAAATCCCTAAGTTAAGTAAAAATACATATTTCAGTGTCCTAGTAAACTAAATCCCTAAGTTAAGTAAAAATACATATTTCAGTGTCCTAGTAAACTAAATCCCTAAGTTAAGTAAAAATACATATTTCAGTGTCCTAGTAAACTAAATCCCTAAGTTAAGTAAAAATACATATTTCAGTGACCTAGTAAACTAAATCCCTAAGTTAAGTAAAAATACATATTTCAGTGTCCTAGTAAACTAAATCCATAAGTTAGGTAAAAATACATATTTCAATGTCCTAGTAAACTAAATCCCTAAGTTAAGTAAAAAAACATATTTCAATGTCCTAGTAAGCTAAATCCCTAAGTTAAGTAAAAATACATATTTCAGTGTCCTAGTAAACTAAATCCATAAGTTAAGTAAAAATACATATTTCAATGTCCTAGTAAACTAAATCCCTAAGTTAAGTAAAAATACATATTTCAGTGTCCTAGTAAACTAAATCCCTAAGTTAAGTAAGAAATACATATTTCAATGTCCTAGTAAACTAAATCCATAAGTTAAGTAAAAATACATATTTCAGTGTCCTAGTAAACTAAATCCCTAAGTTAAGTAAAAAATACATATTTCAATGTCCTAGTAAACTAAATCCCTAAGTTAAGTAAAAAATACATATTTCAATGTCCTAGTAAACTAAATCCATAAGTTAAGTAAAAATACATATTTCAATGTCCTAGTAAACTAAATCCCTAAGTTAAGTAAAAAATACATATTTCAATGTCCTAGTAAACTAAATCCCTAAGTTAAGTAAAAAATACATATTTCAATGTCCTAGTAAACTAATTCCCTAAGTTAAGTAAAAATACATATTTCAATGTCCTAGTAAGCTAAATCCGTAAGTTAAGTAAAAAATACATATTTCAATGTCCTAGTAAACTAAATCCCTAAGTTAAGTAAAAATACATATTTCAGTGTCCTAGTAAACTAAATCCATAAGTTAGGTAAAAATACATATTTCAATGTCCTAGTAAACTAAATCCCTAAGTTAAGTAAAAAATACATATTTCAGTGTCCTAGTAAACTAAATCCCTAAGTTAAGTAAAAATACATATTTCAGTGTCCTAGTAAACTAAATCCCTAAGTTAAGTAAAAATACATATTTCAGTGACCTAGTAAACTAAATCCCTAAGTTAAGTAAAAAATACATATTTCAATGTCCTAGTAAACTAAATCCCTAAGTTAAGTAAAAAATACATATTTCAATGTCCTAGTAAACAAATCCCTAAGTTAAGTAAAAATACATATTTCAGTGTCCTAGTAAACTAAATCCCTAAGTTAAGTAAAAATACATATTTCAGTGTCCTAGTAAACTAAATCCCTAAGTTAAGTAAAAATACATATTTCAATGTCCTAGTAAACTAAATCCCTAAGTTAAGTAAAAAATACATATTTCAATGTCCTAGTAAACTAAATCCCTAAGTTAAGTAAAAAAACATATTTCAGTGTCCTAGTAAACTAAATCCCTAAGTTAAGTAAAAAATACATATTTCAATGTCCTAGTAAACAAATCCCTAAGTTAAGTAAAAATACATATTTCAATGTCCTATTGCGGAATAGTTATTTAAGGCTTATACGCTTCACCGGTTTAAACAATACATTTACCAATTTTCAGAAGTCAGCGAGCAAACTGTAGGAGAAATTAAACTAATTTCGACAAACAAATGTAAAATAAAAAGATTAATAATAATAATCGATTGCTTTTCTTAGCAAAATATTTCTTCATTTCCGATACAGATAACAACTCCAGCTTGAAGTTAAATATTATATTTCCTTACATACTTCGTACACACAGACACTCAATATGTTGGCGAAACCGTTGATTTCAGAAAACGAATGAATAACCACACGAACCACATAGACGTACGCATTTTTGCGATAATATTTACACAAGTAAATATTCCTTAACTCCTTACATGTATTACAGATAATCTTCTTCGTCTTCTTCTTCGTCGTCGTCGTCATAGTAGTATTAGTAGTATTGCTATTATTATCATCATTTTATTATTATTATTATTATTATTATTATTATTATTATTATTATTATTATTTGAAGTCTTGTCCATTATCCCGCTATGCCATGCTCTTGACATACTTATTTAGTTCCTCCATGCATAACTTAACCGGGATATAATTTCCTTTGCACATTTTGATGATGACATTAATTTATCGCTGCGCATGGTGTCAGGGCTTTATTTTTTACAAAACTTTGTTGGGCTGATGGCAGCATAAGCTAGATATGTCGTTTACCCGTATTAGACCGTTTTTTTAATGTGTCTTCTTTCTTTCTTCTATTGTTTATCCTTTGTTTGTTTATTTCCCCATCATTTAAACATGTAGGAGTCAAGAATGTTCTTGTCTGTTGTGTTTGATAATTGTTTTGTAGCTGTAAATTGTTTCTTCCCCTGACGAAGAGCTTGTTTCGCTCGAAACGTTGGGAAACTGTTTTGTATTTGTATCGCTCCTCATAATAATGGTTTCAACACATCTTTTTATTTAGAAATTATTTACGTTTTCTAGTTTGAAAATCGTGCAAAAAAAGTAATAGAGCAAAGGAGAAGAAAAAATTACCATGAAGAGTAATCAGTTGTAAATAAATCATAGGAAGTTATTACTCCACCCCTGTTGTAAATAAATCATACAAAGTTATTACTCCACCCCTGTTGTAAATAAATCATACAAAGTTATTACTCCACCCCTGTTGTAAATAAATCATACAAAGTTATTACTCCACCCCTGTTGTAAATAAATAATACAAAGTTATTACTCCACCCCTGTTGTAAATAAATCATACAAAGTTATTACTCCACCCCTGTTGTAGATACTAATAAGATAAGTTGTTGCAATTCGAAATTCACTGTTTTAAGAGATACATTAATCATGAAGAAATTAAAACAATAAGATATTCACAAGAATAGAGTAAAAAATTTACTCACTTACTTCGCTAATTATTATTTCAAATTTGATGTTGTGTTTAGTATATGTATGCTAGAGGAAACTAAAATATCTTTCTATTGTTACAAAATCGGAATGCCTGCAAATGTGTCCTACTACATGCAAAAGAAAATTTAAATTTATCTAGCGTTTAGTTCAATTTGCTTATGTTACTGCCTAAATGAATAAAATGGCAACCATTGGTGCTATTTCTAACCAAATATTGGAAAGTCACCGTTTTCTTTGTCAGGATCTTCAGATCCTTTCTAAGCGGATGGTTAGTTTCAATCCTCAAAAGCAGATAGCAGTAATTACCGGTTGAAAAAGGAAGGAACAGCAATACAGGGTATGAGACATAATGCTGAAAGTCGAGCCAGAGCTGGAAACTGATCTGGTATAGCGAGATCACACAGTTAGAAAAGCGAACGATGGCACAAGATCAGAAATATCATTTTTAACATTAACCATAAATTGAAAGAGGTGGCTTCAGATCAGCGGACAGATAACTGAAGAAACAAGCGTTGAGAGGATCGCCTTTCATTATTTAAAGACAAATGAGTTTAACATACAACGCCTTCGTGATACTCATATACGTAAAGAGTATGAAATGTACGCAGCTGCTAAATGGGGTTAAGAATCAACACTTCGGGGATACATTGTCGTCATTTTGAGAAGTGGCCATATTGTTCGATACTAATTTTAAATTTTAAATTCTTGATGAGATGAGTTTCAAGCTATAAATAGAACTTATCTTACTTTTTTGTGAGTAATCAATAATAATCGTATTATTTGTGCAAATTTATATGCACCAAATATTGGTAAGCCTATTTTCTTGAGAAATATTATAAATATATACTCAAACTGTGATATATACTCCGTAATAATAGTTGGTGATTGTAATTTAGTTTTGAACCAAGAAATGAATACGTATACATATAGAACACATAATAATCCAAGAAATGAATACGTATACTTATAGAACACATAATAATCCAAGAAGTCCTTTATAATATAGATCTGTTTCAACTTTTCCATGTTTGGCGGTCGTTATATGATAACAAATGCTGTTACACTTGGAAAAAGACAATTCCTTTGAAAATGGTTAGATTAGATTTGTTCTTAGTGTCAGATATCTTATCGTTAATTACAACAGCTGACATGCCGTCAGTATATAGAATAGATCATAATATCATTTAAATGTCACTGAAAATATTCTCACATAGCAGGGGTAAGGGATACTGAAAATTCAATCATTCTTCTTTAGAAGGTAAAGACTTTCCCAATTTATAAAATATAATGTAACTTATATCAAGGATCTATATGCCGTGCTAGTTTGTTCAACAAAGTATTTAAATAGACTGAATTTTAAGATTAAAAATTTTCAAAAAATCCACAGTTATAAGTGAAAACTTTACAAGATTACTTAAGTGGGGTGGGGGATATGCGATAATAAAATGCGCTACCACCGAGAAAAAGATAAATAGGCGCGAAGAGAAACTAGCTGAGAAAAAAGATCAAACGTTGGTAGAAAAATTAGATAGGTCTTGCTGGCAATCAGCATATAATAATTAACTTAGAAAATGTCAAAGATGATTTGGAATTGTATAGGACAAATAGAGTTTAAGGAATATTTACTAGATCTATATGCAGATGGTATGAATTCTGTGAACGTTCTAGATCTTACTTTTGTAATTTAGAAAACATGCGTTTCACAAAATAAACTATTAAAAAATTTAAAGATCATACTGGGAAGCTAATAGCAAACCAAACCTAATTATTTAACGAAAAAAGACATATTTATGATTATATTATCATAAACAATGAAAACGTCAGGAAGAATTCAGAAATAATAAGCTTTTAGAGGTCAAGGTCCCAATATAACAGGGAGAGGGTTACCCCTTTTCTTCAATCTGAACTTTGCTGTCTTCAGGAAAGCTTTCTTCTTGTCATGATCAGATTGGCTGTTACACATTTGAAATTACCTTACACGGTGATTGACGGGTGAAAAATAACTCCTATTTGACCACCTATTACTGCTAACTGACCCTAAGAAGGAGGATAATTAGCTTAATTTTCAAGCACACAACGAGATATACCAATAGGAACTTTAGTTTAACACCATTAGATACTGTTAGGTAACTAAGTTACCCCTACGCGACCAATCATAATTCATATTAAACATCTTACAACATCGTCCGTTTTCTCGGTCTTTAAATGCCGCAGTTCAAAGCCAGTCCGTCAGTAACAAGAGATACGTAGCATATGTTACATCTGAATTATGATTGGTTGAGTTGTTGAAATTTGGCTATGTTACATTTGAATTATGATTGGCTGAGTTGGTGAAATTTGGCTACCAAACCGTTTAAAAAAGTACAATGCTAGCACAAATATTGGTCAATCTTGTGGTGTAAGGAATTGTACCTAACCTCTCTCTGTAGTCATTTAACACTGACAAGTGGGTAATTAGGCATTAAGATTCAACTGTCAATCAATGTGTCACGTAGTTTCCAATGTTTAACAGTCAAACAGATCACGATAAGGAGAATATTTATCGACCACAGTTACATGTTAGGCAGAGGTAACGTTTTATAACGGGGCATTGTCTTTTATGTACTCTATCAAGTAAGCAGAAAGTAAGTTAAACAGCACGGTAGTTAGCAAACAAAGTAAAAAGAGAGTAGCTATCAGATCCATAAGCATGTAATGTACTGTAAGTGTAATTGATCTATTGATAATTTATTTGACTATCATCTTAGGTTTGTTTCTCCGAACAAGTTTGACAAGCTACATTTGTGTTCCTTTGTTTGTCACTGAAGACCATGAGACTCTGTCCCATTCTTTAACGGTTCTAATCTTGTAAATACATAATTGGCTTGTTAGTGTGTATTAGTGTGAGTTACCAAATTATGTTCCTATTATCATCTACGACCAAGTGCCTATAGTTTAATTGAATACAATTATTAAATCAAAACAAAGCCCCTTACCCCCTCTTCGATCATAAGGAAGAAGCAAGTCAGGGTAACCTTCGTACAAGTGGTGCTAAAGCGCCAATAAAGAGATTTTATTCAACCATAAAGTGTTGACTGAAAAATGAAAATCATGAACACTTTGACAACCCAGATGTTGTATATTATATCCTCTCTTTAATATCATTTCCAATAGAATATGGATCCTCTGACAAATTATTCAAGACAGATGCTTTTTTTTTGCAGTACCTCATCATAAAACATCAAAGCATCTCATTGTTACGCTCTTTAGCACGAAACGATATTTTCCTTCTAAAGACAGGTATTCCCTAGTAATTTCTTTCTATCGGTCATGCGCCAACTGTTAAAGCGTAGCCTAATTGCTAGATGTCAACAGCCATTTAGTGGCTCAGTCGCACATTAAAAGTAAAATGTATCTACCACACCACCAAGTTTTAATTATAAAATCAAGAGTTTTTTTATTATTATTATTATGATTATCAGAACCGTCTAGAAAATGTTTAGAAAAATGTCTCACGATATCGAGTTATCTCAAGCATTGAAATAATTTCAGTGCTTTTCTGCTTTTTGTCAAAAACTGCAAAAAAAGGTGGTAGGTACGAATGTAAGCTAATTTACAGCTTTAAAGTTATGATACTCTCCAGCTATATCATTGTAGTCCTCTTTCTTTTCACTTTTTTCCCCTTTTTTTCTGAATTAAAGTCTATGATATCAGTTGTACATTAAATTAACCAGTATTTGCTTGATACTCCGAAATACGAGATCTCCTTCTGAAAACCGAAATAAATACGCGTCTTTCATGAAATACAAAATCTCCTTCTGAAAACCGAAATAAATACACACCTTTATCAAAATGACTGTCATAGTATCAATTACCTATGCAACATTCATGAAATTTCAATTTCATAAATTTATCTAAGGTCAAGTGGGACATTAATACTCTGTATTATTCGTGCATCGTCACACTTGTAATATTTATCTACTGCAATGTCCATAATTTTTCATACGCTGTTATTAACTTTTTTTTCACTTGTACAAATAATTATAGGTAAAAAAAGGAATTACACTTTCTTGAATACCATTTTTAAAAAATATTTAATAAGGAAAAAGTTGTCTGTACCAAACAGTATAGGACAAAACATAATTATTAAATTTTATAGACTGATGGTGTATGAAAAACAAGCAAAATAATACTTACTAATTGAGCAGGATCACCTTGACCACCTTGTTCTGATGTTTTACCAGCTAGGATGCCTCGTCTTTCTGGTCCATGCGATAATGGTCGTAAACCCCAAGCATCAGTTAGAGCCAGGAGTGACAGTAAAATAAAGAGCTTCATCATGAGGTTGCTGTTTCCCTCTATCTCCCCCTCTCTCTTTTTCTCTCTACACAATTCACTGTGGTCGCGCTCAAATGAAATGCGAAAACAATCTGGGTGAAGCCTCGGTTTTATATACAACAGTACTTTTCAATCTCTTCAATGCTAGGAGACGTGTTTAGCATTACGCTGTGCAACACTGATATCAATATTTGTATTCGTCTTATTTTGATATAACCACCACAAAGTCACACACTAATCGCTGAATATTGATTGGGTAGTAAAATGCGAGAAATTACTGTCAGCAAATTAGTGTAACAATAATTAGCGAGTTGATTTTATATCGTATCTGTGGTCAGCCAAATGCGTGCCCTTTGCCATTGCACTAAAAGGGTTATGTCATCAATTGCAACTGTTAGACCGGCAAGGTGACATGTCCTTTCATGGTTATTTCTTACAAAAGAAATAATGGTCAGGTATACGCCTCCAAATTTTGGTAGCGACTAACGATTGTCAAGATTCAAGATTATTTAATTTCACTCTTAACCATTACGTGGCATATGAGGTACATACTATATATATGGATGGATAGTATCACATTAAAATAGATTTTTTAAATGTTCGAATTAACACACAAAAGAGCAATGCAATGAGAATTGCAATAGTTTTCACAGTACTATAGCCCTCTGATCCGTAATACACACTGCTATCAATCGGGCGTGGTTGAATACAATATGAATGTTGATGTTATACGTATAATCGTTCACGTTAGTAGTGGGGTAATGGGTATTTGAGATTGTTATTATTACCGACCCGGGTTCGAGCCTTCTACCCAGTGCTAGATTACCCAATAGGCAGTCTAAGCACGTGCTTAGGGCACCAGCAAAGCAGGGGCACCAAACAAAATGAGAAATTACCTATTTTTTTTTAAATTACATAGGGGGGGGGGGCACCAAAATCTTTTCAGTGCTTAGGGCCTCTAAAGGTCTTAATCCGGCCCTGATTCTATCCCTCATGACTTTATTCCCGCGGCAAACACAAATCTATTCCCAGCGAGCACAAAACTCGCACGCGAGTGGGTTTCCAAAAAATCTAAACCCGCACGGTTTCGAAACTTTACCTTGATAAAAACCCGCACGCGGGCGCGCACATAAACATGCGCGTACGTGTACGTTCTTGGTACACAGTAACCCGCGAGAGACGTGAGGCCTCTTTGCGCGCACTCGAGATCGCTATGCCGGCCCTGTCCACGAGAGCCTCACTACTGTTGATAAGCTCTGTCTGTAGCGTTTATATTAAGAACAGCATTGTGCTGGCTTGTATACAATACAGCAAACAAAATAGCAGTGTGTCTCTGCTCAATGAAATGCCAATCCGAGCGGAGACTGGTTCCTTTTAGGTGAGAATATTATATTAAATAATTACAGTTAGTATATACAAAGTCGAAAGCACTACCGTTTGACGCATTTAGTATGGTGAGAGAATTTACATCTGTGGCTGATAAAGGAATTAAATTGCCTGCAGAGTGGTGTGTTTGTGCAGTAACAGAAAAGACAAAATCACTGTTTAGCCTGAATGCATCATATCGGTTTATCAAAGAGGCTCAAAAAGATGGTTATGACGTATGATTTTTCAAATACGTATCCGGAGCACATTGAAAAATTAACTGGGTTAGGGCTGGCGTTAAAGCGCGCACGCCGAAAACTCGGCGATGAATATAACAAGAAACGTGAAAGATCATTGTATGATATGGTGCAAGAAACCTTTTTGTGGTTGACGTTGACTGAGTCACCAAGTATACCCAGTGAAGATAGTTTATATAGTGAAATATTCAGTATACCCAGCGAATATAACACAGATAGTGATGACAGGAAAGCAAATACATATAGCAACAATAGTGACGACAGCGAAGATTACCAAGGGCAAATCAATTAGATAATGCCTTTGACTTATAATATATCAATGGCATCCACACCCGAGTTTCATGAGGTATATGAATTGATATATAACGCCGCAGAAGTAAACAATTGGGGAAATTTTCCGAAGCCGTTTCCAAGTCCGATGGAGGAAAAACCATAGCTGAGATACAAAAGCACTCCAGGACGTTTGATCTTGTTGGATACAAACGTGCCATTCCTGGCCGTGTTCTAGTTTGTGCAATACTCGGTAATGGATCGTTTGAGCTCATTTTTGGCTGAGACCGACTTGATGGAAATTCTATCCAAGCTTGCAAGCGAATTTTACAATGATTCCAGAAAGAACAAGACATTTATTTGCAAAAGCCTGATTTACAATTGGGAATTATCATAAAATAAAAATATTATTGTACGTCGCTTGATGGACTCAGTGTAATTCCAAACTATCATCTAGATTATGACTTCTGGATTCAGATACCACCTTATGCAAGTGAGGAGATAAAACCACGGCGACTGAAAAAAACAACAAGAAGGAGAAACGAAAGATCCCATTAAAGAATCATAGTGTATATGCAATGTTCAGTGGCACAGGGACGTAACAAATACAAATGTGTATGCCTTGGAAAATATGAACTTTGCTGCCGAACATGTCATTACGAATACTGTGAATACTGTAAATAACTCTCGCTTGGGTTACGTGTTGGCACCGGCGCTCGTCCATGTCTCAAATGCGGCATCTGAGTCAAGTCGCATAATCAACAATGCTGGCCATGCGAGCATTATCGCGCGCGCCTGAAAAGACTTTCCAACGTGAATGTGGAAAATGTTGTCGATGCCGTCGAGGAAAAGGTTAATGATGTCGACATTAACGCCGTCGAAAAAGACACAGAAGTCAATAAAATAATATCCAGGATAGCGTCTGATCCTGGTAAAGTAATAATAATTGTACAAAATCGTATTAGTCGAATAATCAATTAGATAATGTTTTTATTATAAGAGCATGCATATGAATGAACTCAAACAATTTGCGCGAGATTATGGAATAAGATTACCGGGAGGTGCAGCAAAGGCAGATAATATTGTAATGTTAGGACATCCCCCGGACGAACCACGATTGACTGTCAAGCAGCTTAGTGCAACAGCAAAGCAATTACTATCAAAATTCCTTCACAAGCCACCCGTGTTGAAATCGCACGTGCGGTCGCCGAAGACGAAAACTGCCGTGGTATCGCAGCTACTATTGCCGCTGAGACTGTAGCGTATCGTTGTCAACGAGTCCAAGTCTCCGAGGTCGAGTTACACAAGCGCGCCTATGATTTCGAAGATTAACGGGCAATCGTCCAGCAAACCAGGCAAACACATTATGAAGATTCTTTCAAACATGCGTCCGGTAATCAGATCAATTATACGCGCCCGCAGCACCACTCAGGTCCGGGTTCAAGGTGAATATTGTTCTCGTTGTTGACTTTTTCATGCCGATTCCTTCATGAAAGCCCCAAAGGAATCAAAATCTCAGGCGGGTATTTTCACAATGGTGCCTGTATGATCTTGAACCGCCAAGACAACGAGACCATTAATAATAAAATCAAAGAAGATTTTGCAATAATTCTAGAGAAGATTGGATATTACACCCGGGCAGGTTCAGGATGGAATCTTTCTAGATGCTCTGATGTTTCTGTAAAGGTTTCCCCGAACAAGCCTTTCCGTGGGTCGAGTTATATTCCAATACCAGCGTGTATTACGCGGCGACCAGGGATAAATGTGGAAAACGATGACAACAGCTGGTTCGAATGTGCGATCTTGTCCGCATTGCATCCCGCACCCTATAATATAAATTAGCCTCGAAAATACCGACAATACCTGTGTGAACTAAAGTTTTGTAACATAGAATTCCCTGTACAAGTTAGAGACATCGGCAAGTTTGAACTACTCGACGCTTACAGCTCCGTCAATTCTTTTGCTTGGAACAGCGGCCTTCAACCGATTCGATTCCCCCCCCCCCCCGCCCCACACACACACAAAACAAGATTCACGCAGACGGTTTAACATTGATTTGTTATTGTTGCGTGGTTCAGAGGCGCGACATCTTTACGTGTGGATAAAAGATTTTCCCAAATGATTTACATGTACAGCAAGCATAAGACAAAAAGGTTTCTGTGTCAACGCTGCATGCATGTATTTAGCACCCAAAAACTGCTTGACGATCATGACTTTTACGATCATGCCGAAACCTGGCAAAAATGTCTTGAAATTCACCGCGGTGCAACGGAAGATGAAAGTTCCATATGTCATTTACGCGGACTTTGAATGCTTAAACGTTCCCGTGGAATCTTCGCTTTCCGAAGCTACCATGGTAGTTCAATCAAATATGATACAAGTTGCCGAACAAGTCCCATGCGTGTTTTCCTACACTGTAGTCAGGAGGGACGAAGCGACTGAGCCGCCAATGTTATACCGCAGCCGGGGCTCGATTGAAGTGTTTATCAAATCGCTTGAGGTTACAGCGAAATGGATTCGGGAATAGCTTTTCCCACCCGAATTCATGATTATGACAGATGATGACATTTGCGAGTTTTCCGCTGTGACTCATTGTTGGATCTTTGACGGAACTTTGAGCTCCACCGATGAAAAAGTTCGCGATCACTGTCACATCACTGGCGCGTACAGATGAGCTCACACAGCGCATGCAATCTACAGTTGCGACTTTATCCTAACAAAACAATAATTCCAGTTGTGCTTCATAACCTGCGCGGGTACAATGGTCACTTGATCACACAAGCACTCGCAACAACATCAAACGCGGTAATAAGTGCCATTCCCATCAACATGGAAAAATACATGACGTTAAGGCTGGGTCAGCTGGAGTTTATTTTCTCGCTGCATTTTTTCAACTCCAGCCTGGATAAACTCATCAACAACCTTGCGGCGAGCGAAATTTCCAATGATCGTTTTACAATCACTCGTCGACATAGCGGCGCTGAACCTGAAACATTTAAGTTGCTTACCCGTACGTGTACACGAACGACTGGAAAAAGTTTCCCAAACACAGTTGCCACCGAGCGAGGTCTTTTACTCATCGCTGTCCCGTTAAGGCATTTCCGTCGACGACTACGCGCACGGGAACAACGTCTGATCCGCGATTGATTGTCGTTCGCTCAGTGACTACCGCGACATGTATTTGCTCACGATTATTTTCGACCAAGTCTAACGCGGTTGGCTGCGGCGGTAAAGTACCTCTTGTGTACGCGACAGTCTTCTGTCGAAACGCATCAGCGGATTTCAACCCGGTCGTGCGTGTAATTTCATTATTCAACGCACCTATCACCGATCGAAGCCGCATCACCCAAGTTCGAGACCGATCATAAATAAAAAATTCTTGCGCGTACTGGTGCCCTAATAATCGTAAGGCAAGTACACGGTTGAATCGTTCGACAATGGCCTGGTCGCAATTCACACCGTCATGTCCCCGACGAACCCCCACATGATGTTTCGCAAACAACCCAGCAACGGCTCCGAAACATTCTTTACCTGGATCCACCTGCAGAAGCCGCTGCCATGTTAGCGGTCCACGTGAATAGATACCTTTGAACACGTCTGAGACACTTATTGAATTTTTAATTGCAGCGGCTCAGCTGCCTTGTACTCGCTGGCAACACCCACGACGGTTAGCGCATCTTGGTATGTATGCGTACGTACCCGTATATGTGGGAGAAACAAAAGATCAGACCGGTCAACATTGTTGGGCGTCCTCACATCAAACCATCCACGGGAAATTGTCCTTGGCGCGGGTAGGTAAATCTGCCATAACACTTGTTTGGCCAGCCAAGCTCTGGCGACCCGTGGATAACTTCTGCCGCGCTGGCTATCTTTCCAACGGCTGCTTCACCCTTCCAATAACTGCGGAGACTTTAGTATATCGGGGACAGTTTCGCGTCCATGTTTATTATATTGAGGCTTTGCCTCAAGTGAGTGGACTTTGTTCACCGAGTGCAATCTTAGCCTTCATGCCTCCTTTAACAATCCATCTGGCGATTCTTTCTCCAATAGCCGGTCCCGCAATTCCATTCACGTCAGGGATGAGATCCGCGTCGGCGCGTTAACGCGTACGAAGATCATTTGATGCCTTATAAGCAAGATCATGTTGGTAACATGCATCGACGCAGTTTACAGGTTCTACTCAGGGCTTCGGTCGGTTATCGGGCAGTCGTATATCCAGCCGTGTTCCAGGCCCGACGTAATTGTATCCAGGGTTATGTTTTTCATCAGGATATTTACTCCACGATACCCTGGGGAGTTTCGTCAGCGCGGCAGCAATATCACCGCCAAGTTTGTATTTTTAAACCTGGAAGGTTTGCGAGGAGAAGCTCCGCTTCCAGGCACAAACGTAAGTTTATTTGCTCCACACCGGACGCAAATTCTAGGGATTCCGGCTCCGTTATTACGCGTCCGAACCAGAGTTGGATTTGCAGTACGTATTTTTGTGCGGCATTGCACACAATATGAAAGCATGATGATAAATATACAACAATTAGGTTTCTGTCATTGACTTTTTTGCGTCAGCGAAGCCTCGGCTGCCCAAGCAGAGTTCCATATTTCATATTTCAAAAATCGGTTCACGCGTTTATCATTGGTCCGGCCGGATCCGGGAAAACCCAACTGTTGTTGAATCTGATCATGCGATGGATAAAACGAGATTGGTTGTACGTGATTGCACCATCCGCAGAAGATCAGCCGTGTTATGATATACTTGCAAGTTTAAAAAGTATCAAAGTGTGGTAAACGCTTGTTGTGTTTGAAAATAACATACAAGAGAATACAAATGTTGACTTATTGAATTCAAACAAAGAAGGGTATCCTGCAATGATTTAGAAAACTGGCTAATTTACATATTATATTCAGCGATCATAACATTGATACAAACATAATCAATCATGATACCAATATGTTTTACGATACATTGAAAAACTACACAAGTGTTTTTGTTCGAGCGGGCGGAAAGAACTAGTCTGACACGGCGTAGGAAAATGTCGAGGCCCTTAGGCGGTTTTGTATTTATTTCATATCCCCTTTTATTCACACAATATTTTTCAAATTTGTAAATGTATCCTTTAAAAAAATGAAACTAAGGCATTTGGAGGATTATGAAAGATAATGTACAACCGACTGAAAAAAACCATGAGGCGTATGTAACCTGAGTTATGTCTAAATAGATACTGTGCAGTGATTTACTCAGCTTTGGATTTGTCATTTTTTTAAAAATTATATATGAATGAATTTAACATGCAGTCACAGGCAAGTGGATTTGTCTTTATTATCAAATGGAACACAGGTTTGGACCAGTACGTGAACCTTTTTCTTACACCCTACTTACTGAATACACGCACTCCACTTCCAAGCAAATTTCAGAGCAAATATAAAAAAAACCATTAATTAAATATATTCAATTATACAGAAAGCTCATTAATTTAAAATATTCTCAAACTCTATATCTTTTAAGTTTTCATTACAAGAAATGACTGATGCGTTGAAAATATAAGAATTTCTTTTTTTAACAAAACGGAGATTCAATCCCATTATAACATGCAGACTATATGTTTAATAATCATTTGGATATTTTTAAAATTTTGTTTTAACAAGAAAAGTCTAACCGATATTGTTCTGTTTCTTTTGATTCTCTATTTGAAAAGTCGCAAGAATTTAAAATGTATACAAACGTACAGTTTTCTGCTTGTGCCCCAGTTACGAAAAAGTCTCAAAAACATTGTAACAAAATGTAATTTTTATAAATTTCAGTCAGAGTCAATGGAGCTGCTGCTCTCTATGATATGTATACCTTTATCATGCAAATGTTTAAAAAGTTTATCTTCAGATTTACTCAACGAATTTGAATCGTCAGTAATATTTATGGACAAATTAAACGTTCCTCCACTTATACTTGCTGCAACTGGGAACGAGATCAATAGGTGCACGGTTAAAACTTTCTGTTCTTCGATTTCTTAAACCTTCTTGTTTAAGGTCATTGTGCCAAGAATTCAGCACTTTGCGACTGGTACCAACTCAGTTGAAGATAAAATGATGTAGCCATAGTTATTGTCTCTTAAATATCCGTCTATAGATCCCGTTTCACTAAAGTCACCACGTTGGTACCGATATAAGTGTCTAATTAAACGGGTAATGTTGATAATTTCCATTTTCTCAGAAGAAGGGGGCATTTCTAACTATGACTTGAATTTGGACCTGACTCCCTGAGTCTTTCTTACCGTGTCTGAATGTTCTGTTAACTTTCAATATAAGATTTCAGATGCAAAGTACTTGGTCTCTCCCTCTCTGTCATGTTTGGTGTCACTTTGCACACCAGCTCCATCTGTGAACTCATCGTCAAACATTCTGTCCAAACTATTTTTGTCAACCTCAGCTAACTCCAATTTCTCGTCAGCAAATACTTTAAAATGACCATAAACTCCTCATTGCTTCTTACGGTAATAACCCATTAGGCCCCAGCGGTGAATTCGGCCATTTTCACTAAATACATTGTATAACCTAAGCCGTTTCCTCCCTGCATATATGAATGATTTTTTTTTTTAAATTTAAACCTGTGTAGAGCTTTTTTTTAAATTACACAGAATAGTTTTAAATTTATAGCAAGAAATAATTCCCGCTATTTTATGAGTAGACTATTATTGAATATTTCAAGTGGTAAAATTAGTTCCAGGCTAGGTGTACGATACGGAAATTATAGGGGTGCGATACGGAAACACATAATAAACACATAATGAACATCTGTATGGAAAGCCAGATCAGCCATATAAGATATAATGGGTATCTAATAAAATAACGGAATGCATTATGGATGTGATGTGAATAAATGCATAGATTTATATTCGGCTAAATTGACAGCACAAGCTGAAGATTTAATAATTGTACAGGCTCACTCTACAATGATGAAACAAAACAGATATAGAATGTACTGAGAGCAAAGTTAGATTTAAAAAAACACGTGGTAACTCGGTATGTCAAGTAGCTTCTTTAGAATCTACCACAGTAATGAAAAAAAATTGCAAATAAATCTGAAAATATTAATATCTTTGAAAAGATTGAAGAAACGCTGCAAATTGTTGAAAATAATAGTAGATGTATCTACTGCTGTCTTGTTAATAACACCTACAGATAAATTATGAAGTAAAGTATTATCTGGATGATTTTGTACTGTTTAAAATTATGTATCAAAGTTATTCCATACAATCTGAGATGAGCGACATTGGATACGGCATAGCAGGGACAACAGCGAACGGAAGATCAGTCTCACCAAAGATGGAGTTTGCAGAAAAGCCAAAGAATACTATTTAAGACATCTTTTCTGCCATACTGAAAGCCCAATTTCTTATACAAATATGAATTAATTGCTGGAACAAATTAGACAAGAGAAAAATAAAGTAAATTACTATGAATTGAAAGAATAGCTAAGAGAACAATTTACCTACGCATTCATAATCATGCGAGAAAAATGATTCCTTAGAAACGAGTTAATCTTATTCGGTAGATGATCAGTGGCATGCAGACATTGTTCATAAGCAACGTTATTACAAATATAATGATGCACATAAATACATATTGACAGTGATATATGTCTTCCCAAATACTCAGTGGCTGAGAAAGTAAAAATAAAAAGAAAGATGGTATGCACGACGGTTTTCGATAAATCTTCAAAACGAAAAATAATAAAAAGATGAACTTTTATGGGGAAAGAGTTTGACAAGAACAGTTATGGATATGTTGGTAGATGAAAACTAGCTGAGGCAACAAAATATGTGCAAATGATAGGTTCATGAAGATTAGAATGTGGGAGTATATTCTTCACACAAAACTAGAAGACGTTTTACCAACGCTAATTGGTCAATAAGATAGCACTCATCACAATATACATTTGACATTTGGAACTACAAAATTGAGCATAGGTAAACAGTTGTGATTTCAAAATGCAAATAATCTTTGCACAGAGCTACCTTACTAGTTTTAGCCAAGAAATATCTAAAATCAGCCGAGTAATGTCACGCCATCCAGTCACTACAAACTGGAAGACTTGTATGGAGAGGATGCAGATGACATATACAAAGATGAAAAGAATTTGAAAACAAAATGCATGAATCGTAAAATGTGTGTACTTGTAAAATGATGACAGAAAAAGAACAATTCATAAATAAAAGTATCAGGTTCAATGCAAACTTTGACTTGTTGAAGATAATGAGTTTCTAGAAGAAAAGAAATGGTGCAATAGAAAATGAAGGAATTAAAACATCCCTGATATGTGAAATGCCAGGGAGAAAAAAGAAATTACATTCAAACAATTACAAGTAAGTAATACAATGGTATACATGTAAAACGTGATAAGATGACTATAGAGCACATAATATTCTATCAGTGTAATAAATAACAGCACATAGGAAATGAAACGAGATAACATTAAAAAACACTATGTTTACTCAAGATGCATCTCAGAAACCCGAGAAACATGTATTTAAAGAGATCAAATACTACTCTATGAGATTTTAAACCAGATAGCAGACAACGCCAATCAAATAAATGTTGAAAACAATTATGAAGACCTTTACACTTCTTTCCAATGTCATGTTAAGAAGGTGTAGAAATGACACCATCAATTTAGTATTTTTCTTTTTCAATGCACAAATTTAACACATCTATCAAACCTTCGGTCACAAAGAATTACCTCAAAATTAACCGAAATCAGTTGATAGGGCTGTAGTTTGCAGCACGTTAAAATCCGGTATGCCTTTATCAGTGCGTAGATAAACAGATTTGTAAGAAGGCAATCATCTCAGAACTTTCATTTTATATATAGTAGCACTTGAAATTATACTATACAAACAAATGGCACAATAGATATTTTAGATACAAGCAGTTGTAAAATGTTATAATGCAAAAGAGAACAGCTAATACAGGAAATCGGGAAACGAAATATAAAATACCAGAGGTGCAAGCATTGTGAAAGAGAAATGAGATTAAACTGTAATGCAAAAGAGTAAATTAAAAGATTAGAAAGAGAAATCAACCAAGAATTGTATGTAAATGTGAATAAATAGTAACAAGAGGCTCAATGTAATTAGGAAATTTAACGGTTGCCAAGTTATTTAAGAAATTAGTTTTATGAAGAAATGCAGCTTTTCACTCTTTCCAATAGCTGCATTTTGTATGTATGGTGGCAACTGATTTCGTTCGTTTGACGGTTAGTTTCGTGACCCACTAGACTGATTTATTTTAATTTTGTTAGAGGACTTATCATTTTTTATCATTCTCGCGGGTATCTTACTTGATCTATCTGTTAAATTTCTGTAGTTCCGCTCTTGTTCTGACATTTTGCATAATGTTTCTTAAAGAAAGGAAGTATATTTTTTCCTATTTTCATATTTTACATTTACATGTCGAAATTACTTTCATTTGACCTCTAATTTCCACTTTGACTTCTAAATCTGTGTAAATGTATTGCTGAAACCAGTCAAGTGTATCGGGTAAAATTCACCATTATGCAATGCGAGCGTAGAAAGGGACAGCTCGGGCATCGTAATTTGACAAGCTATGAGATCATGTGTGATGTGACTACCAAAATCTTTAAGAAGAAAAAAAAATTTAAAAAAATTTAAAAAAAAAAAAAATGTTGAATTTCATTTTTGCAAGGAATATGATATTCAGCTCGCGTATGTTCTAAGGTCTTCTACAGTTGCTATTAGCTCAATGCATATGATTATACCCGTATTCCATAATTGTCCTTTGTACTCAATATTCTTCATTGGTATCATCCATCTATTCACAAATGCGAAGCCAACAGGCATACTAAAAGAGTTCATAAAAATAATTTTGACAAGCAATAGTAAAATATAAAATATCCATTTTTAAAAATGTGATATCCTTATTTATTTATTTATTTATTTATTTATTTATTTATTTATTTTGATTATATTTGATTATCTGCAGAATAGATAATGATGTACCAATAGATAGATAGATAGATAGATAGATAGATAGATAGAAAGGTGCAATATTTGCACAGAAAGAAAATGTTATAAAGCAATAATTACATAAATGCGCTCTTTGTAGATTTTGGGCGCAATACAATACCTGGAATAATGCATTAATACTGTCAACGAAAGGGTTAAGGAGCTGTAAGGACAAATTGGAGGTATTTCTAATTCTCTAGCCACTCATTTACACACACACACACAGGTAAATATAGGCAGCGTTAATACGTAAACCAAGAAAATAGTCTTTTTTTCAAAAAGTCTTTATACTGGGTGGTTGTGTATTCTGACAAACATACAGCCAGCCAAATTATAAAAATTACAGACAGAAACATGAATATTGAAAGTTTTATTGATTGTTTAATTCTCGATAAGAAGAGATATAAATCACAGTATCGATATTTCGAAATTCGAACTCTTGTGCGCATCAAATCTGGCAAACCTCAAGGCACAACCCTCTGATATAATTAGAAGATGACAATATAATTATCAGTTATAAATATACATACTTGTCTGTTATAATTTTTGCTCTTGTGCTGAAAGAGGGGAGAGGGGCAGTCGGTAGGGTAAGGAACAGAGTCTGTGACATATCCAAAGCTTTTGGTAGAGTGTGGCAGAGGGGACTAATACATACATTGAGAAGCTATGGAATTAATGGAAATCTATTGGAATGGATACATGATTACGTAGCTAACAGGACTCAATCAGTCACAGTTTGAAATGAATTCTCAGACCTTGGACAACTCACTGAGGTAGTATCTAAAGGATCAGTATTATCTCCCTCTCTTTTTACTTGTGTACATTAATGATTCAGCTTAAAGTTTAAAATTACTGATTAGATTTGCAGACGATTTCACTTTACAATGATTATCGCCTGATTCACTTTTCATTCAAAGCGTATTAAACTATGATTATCAAAAATTATCGGATTGGGAAAATCTCTGTCTTGTTAATTTTAATTCGACCAAAACAGAGTGCGTCCTTTTCACCAACAGAGGGAACTGGAATACAAACCAGACATTGAATTTTCGGCTGCAAAGATTCGTTTTCTTATATCACATCGACATCTGGGAATAATTTCATCATCTGATGACTCTTGGAGCAACCATTTTGAATCTGTAATACATTCTGCATCTATGCGAATTGGACGACTGAGGAAGTTTAAATATGTATTAACAAAACATAACCTTTATTTAACCTACATTCGCCCAATTTTGTGATATGCATCTGAAATATGATCTTTCTGTATTAACTCATATTCCGAAAAAAACTCAAAACAATACATCTTGAAGCAGCCAGAATAGTTTCTGGACTACCAAAGTTTGCTATCAAAGAAGCACTTTATTTCTAAACTGGACGGTGTACTCTCGCAGAAAGGCAAAACATAAAAAAATCTCAGCAGTTTTATAAATTTATCAACAGCCAGTCTCCGGATTATATAATTGATTTACTGCCACCTTTTTCGCGAGATACAGTTCCTCATAATCTGAAGAATTCGACCAATATTATCCAATATCAATGTAGAACCTCTTTGTTCGAAAAATAGTGTATACCAAAACTTATCGACTCATGGAACGATCTGCCACAATCCGCAAGAAATTGTTAATCTATACTAACCTTCAAAAAAGAAATTACCGAGCGCAAAATTTCTGCTCCAAGTTATTTAACATTTAATAATAGTCAAGTTTCTGTGCTATTAAGCTGGTTAAGACACAAATGTAGTTCGCTGAATTATGATTTATTTAGATATAATCTTATTGCCAATCCTTCCTGTTCTTGTGGATTTCCAATAGCAAACGACCATCGTTTTCTTTTTGAATGCAGACTATTTAATAACGCAAGAAATCAGCTTATCGCAGATTATCAGTAATGAATATTAATACTGATTCTGAACCACTTTTATTTGCCAAACTTTACAAAGCAGACAAAAAACCAAAACAATTTACTACAAAAGGAAATGCAGCAATTTATTATTAACACAAAAAGCTTTACAAACATAGGATCCAAAGTAATTCACCACAAGCATTTTGTATGGAATATGCAGCAGCACACCCCTGGAATCCAAAATTTCATGCTGTAGCTTTGATATAGTAAATAATATCAAGGTATTAATCTGAGCTCATTAGGCTAAAGCAAATGTTTACTTCCATTCATTAAAAATTATTATTTTAAGAAGTGGGATAGAGGCATGGGTAAAAGTAGATAAGGTCATTTCTCATGAAGGATGCTGTACCAGATATCAAACGAATACACCTAAGTATTTACACGAATTTGTTACATTACCGAAGTGCTAAAATTATTAAAAAGGGTTAAAAACATACTCAACTTAGCATCACGTCAGGAGCTGATCAATTCCATGATTAATATAAAACCTTTGGCGTAAATTTTATTTCACTGAAGTTGTTACAAACTCTCACTAGCATTCACTTACATACAGAGAGAGTATTATATTTTTCTTCAAACGCCACGCTCGGTCTAATAAGACACATTTAAATAACTATTAATCCATTAATCCTTTACCGGTAGTTAATGTTATGACCTACAAAAATCTTTATCTCGGATCATGTTTCCTTTCTGCTTTTTATCAATGACATATGGTGTTATCAAGAGGTTTTAACATAGATGCAAGGATATTACAATATATTTCATCAGTTTCAAAACGCCATTCATTTTGACTCAGATTGCTGATTGCAACGCCAGAACATGTTCCTTTTTTTAAAACAACACTAATATTGAACTGACAATGACTCGAAGAGAAATATGCACATGAATTTGTGATAATTGGTAAAATTGCCCCACTCGCGATAATATTGAAAAGGGCGTTGACAGTGTTTCGAGCGTGAACAAAGGGACAAACCTGTGTAAAATAGGACGAATTAAAAGCCTCAAAGAGAAGAATACTCTTCACTTTCTTGCATTTCTTACAAATCTGGGTGAATAATGAAACTGATAATGTGATAAGCAAATACCTTCCTGAACAATCTGACCATTACTTGTTGCAGTCGTTTTCACCACTTTCGAGGGCTTGTATCCATGTGTGTTTATAAAACGTGTTCAATGCAATCATCTAAAATGTACAAATGCGGACACATTTCCGATACAACAACCCACAATGATGTAATGCATCATTAGAGTTGCATCTGCAAAACGTTTGCATTAAAAGTTTAGATGCGACATCAACTCTTGATGATATAAAATTTTAGATTGCAAACCCACCTGGATAGAGAGAGTTCTGTATGCTAATGTTGAATTTCCTTTTAATCACTATACTCCAACGGTAGAGGGCATTTCCATTCATTACTTCAAAGACATACAAATAGACCATGTCCAGTTTTGAGAGGCTTTTCTCCTCGTGCAACAACAACAATAATAATAATAATAATAATAATAATAATAATAATAATTATTATTATTATTATTATTATTATTATTATTCTCGTGTTTTTAAATCCTTAAAGGAAAATATCCGTTGTTGGGGAGGAGATATTGGTAACGGATTTAATGGCCTTATGCTGCTGTCTGTTGGTTCGTTTTATTCACTCTTTATTTCGTGCAACATATTTTTTTCGTGCAACATATTTTTTTTATTTTTATTTTTTTATTTTATTTTTGTATGTAATTTACGAATTAAACGTGTACTCAGTATATAAGGTTTTGCTGTTGTGACTGGCTCTGACTGGTTGGTGTGTGGAGGCTGTTGTTATTTGATATGAGATCGCAGGGAAAATTCTAGGCTGCATCAAAAATGTTTATTTATAATTAAATTCGACCGTGCAAATTCATGAAGATGATTTTATTGCTAATGGTAACGCATTTGTTACATTTGATTGTTGTTTTATTTGTTGTTCTTGTAAAGAGTTGTTTTATTAGAGGCTGTAACATATAATCAACCTTTAATGCTACAATTTTATCATTGCTTATCGTCATTGCTGCCTAATGATACTAATATAACTCAAAGTAAAATAATTATATCATTAGTAACTGGAATTGCAACCGCTATGGATACAATTATATCCTTAGTGATTGGAATTGCAACCGCTATAGATACAATTATATCATTCGATGTTGAACTTGCAATCCCTAATGTTATATCATTAAGGTTTGCTACAACTCTTTCTTTACGTGACCTAATTTCTTCTAAAGAGTTAAGATAAAGTACAAAAATTAGAGCGCCCACCTGTTCCAGACAGCAATACGTATGTAAATACTATATATTTATATGGTGACACTTACGTATCTATTTATTAACTTCAATTGTTAATGCATGCAAGTTAATTTATACTGTATGAATGACGTCGATGATCCGTGTTAAGAGTATTAAGACAGGAATCAAATGCAACATGTAACCGTTTGTATTTATACTTAGAATAAAAAACGGCATTGACAATAGCAAAGGTGGTATTTTCATACGTATCGATATATTCTAGAACTCAGTCCACATATTTATCGATTTGACTTGATATTTCATACGTATCGACATTCTAGCACTCAGTCCACGTATTTATCGATTTGATGCGATTTTTCTCCTTCATTTCCATATTCAATGACTTCTGAATGGTATCCTCCGAAAGGTTCTCACATTTAAGATTAACAATTTAATCTTGAAGAATATTTTTAAAAAAGTATTGGACACGTTTTCTAATTTTTACAAGTGTTCTGAGTTAAATAGTGGATTTCGAGGATTGTGTTGCATTGAAGTGAAAAATATTCATAAAAGTAACAGAGACATGTAATGCTGCTTACAAATAATTACTAATATGATTATCATCATTGTATTAGTAAAGTTAGGTATGATCCATAAAGTATATTTTACAATAATTCCATTTATTAAATGAATTATATCTTATTTACCTTTCAATCAACAAATTCTGCTTATTAACAATATAGAGCTCTTGTAGAGAAAGCATGTTGTTTCAAAAAGATAATAGATTTTGCTAGTTACAATGTCTGATTTAAAAAACTGACCAGTGAATGTCATGTAAAACAAATTCTAAGAAATTTCGCACAATATTAAGCAATATAAAGTGAATATATATCAAATGCTCAGAAGGAAATACGTCGCATTTGGAATGATATAAGAAAATTATTACCTTATGTGTTTCATAATATTCTTTTGTCAGTGGAATATTCTGTAGTTGAAACATTACAATAACTTGAGAGTTAAATCACTGGACTGGATTTAGATTTCGTTGATTTGAGACTCGTAGTGTTTCGATGCATTGTTACACGCAACTGGTCTCACTACCGAGCGAATCAAACAAGTTCTGCGTGAGTCTGGCTATGACAGTCCATGTTTCTCCTAAATCCAAGGACCTCGAGGCAACAGTCGTTGTCAACTGAAAGATTCTTAAACGCTTAAACACTGCACCTACTGACCACACATCACGAAATTCTAATAATTTCACACATGCATATTTTTTCTTGTTTCACATTTGTATGATTCACCAGGAAGCCTTTCTAAGTAGTACTTCACGCCATGCAATACAAAACACGACCCAAACACCCAATACAAAGAATTATTCCTATCTAAAATTACTAAGCAAGTATACCTAAAAATATCCAGATAATTCCCTATGTTAATAAATTAGGGAGGTTCCATTTTACGAAACTAATCGCTGCTGTCATAATGTCTCGTGAATGCTGTACACCATGAAGTCCACTCCTAGTGATTGGCTAATTACTTAGGTTGAGAAATTTCTTCCCAACACCGACTCCCCATAATCAATAAATAATCACTAAAATCTAACAAAACTATAAACGGAGTCGTAAATACAAATAGTATATACCCAGGTTTATTAGAGAATGATGCGTTATGAATTAGTGTCTCCTCGCGTATTATCTCATGCATATTAATGCTGATGATGACAATATTATTCCAAAAGCATGACAGTTTCCAAATATGATTATTCGCCAACATTAGCACTAGTTTCCTCCCGTCGTTGTTCGGATTCGTTTGTTACAGATCCGTCCGTATTCGGGGTGCAGTAGTTTCAAAACACTACCATTTCGTAATACTCGAGAGTGTTGAGTGTTTTGAACCTAGTTGCGACCGGTTTCAAAACTCTTTATAGTGCATTGCGACCGGCTTCTAAATACTCTAGAGTGTGATGAAATGTATTAGATCAATTCAAAATAGACTAGGCTACTTTTCAAGACATTATTAGTTTGCGAAAAATATAAATCTATTGTTCTAATTATCTTCATTTGAAACATTCTATGAGTTAATATAAATATATAGTGCATTTAGGGATTGTCTGAAGAAACAATACCATGGTTATGTTTGTTGATTAAAATTCCTGCAATATATCAAATGCAGATCTGACTCAAGTACAACCGATATAGTTACACGTATTTCATGAATTGGGAAGTGGTCACACGTTTAATGGTAAATTTGATTCTTTATGGAGTAAATGGGACGAAACAAAAATGATAACTATTGGGAATATTGATCATTATTTTAAACAATATCAAAGTCTATAGCAAATGCTCTCTAACATCATTATTGTGATTCATGCACTTAGCGACGTTATTGTGCTATATTTTTATGCGGTCATTAAATTACTACTTACACGAAATATTTTTGGATATGTTTAAATATGCTGCGTGCATCAATGATAGTGTTGCTATTAGCAAAGTTCTTTGCCATATCGTTAATTGTAAGAACAAAAGAAAAGGTCATGTTCACTGACAATTTCAGAATTGAAAAGGTAAAAAGGAATAGTGTTATTTGTTAATGGCCAATTCATCCGCTCTCCCAAAATTATAGCTGCGAGAAAATAAAAAGCAGAGACAGGCAGTGCACTGAAATATTCTATAGAAGATACATTTTGAACTTAAACAATCCACTTTTAGAATATCTGTTTCTGCAGTAAATATTCCACTTCTGGCAACGTAAACAAATATTCCGTATATAGAAGATTGTTTCTATACAGAGGGATTTAGTAAAGAAACATTATATTCAAAATTTTCTTTTCAGTAATATTGCCTTCAACTTTAATTTTGTTGATAGCTTTAAAATTCAGATTGCTTCAGCCTTTGAATATCTTCGACGTTTGTATTCAGCTTTTGGACAATTCATGAAACAGTTATAAGTACAAACATTGTCCTTTTCTGATATTTCATTTTTGGAACATCTGCGACCACGGCAAATATTTTCTCGTCCAGATTAATGCAAAAATCACTTCTTCATATACGATTACTTCTTGGCTAGAATGCTTCATCTGCGGTCGTCGCCAGTACTTCACTTTCCCAAAATTAGGAGAGAATGTTCAAACATAACATACTTGCGACCAGTGGGAATCAACATAGCAATTAAATTTAAATTAGGAATGCACGTATTTATAGTCCGCATAGGTGATTGCCTCTCTCTCTCTCTCTCTCTCTCTCTCTCTCTCTCTCTCTCCAAGTGAGATTTTTATTTTTTGCAATGGTAGAATGCTCTATAATAAACATAAAACAGTAATGGGAATAAGAATTAGTTTCTGATGTCACAGATATTTCAAAATCGGAATGTAACAGAGGTTAAACTTGATTATATATATATATATATATATATATATATATATATATATATATATATATATATATATATATATATATATATATATATAAACATAAAACAGTAATGGGAATAAGAATTAGTTTCTGATGTCACAGATATTTCAAAATCGGAATGTAACAGAGGTTAAACTTGATTATATATATATATATATATATATATATAGAGAGAGAGAGAGAGAGAGAGAGAGAGAGAGAGAGAGAGAGAGAGAGAGAGAGAGAGAAAGATAGAGTTAGGAATATACACCATGCAGAGCGGAAAGTGC
Organism: Margaritifera margaritifera; assembly: GCA_029931535.1. Classification (NCBI taxonomy): domain Eukaryota; kingdom Metazoa; phylum Mollusca; class Bivalvia; order Unionida; family Margaritiferidae; genus Margaritifera; species Margaritifera margaritifera. The sequence continues at coordinate 679,696 of JAQPZY010001512.1, read as the reverse complement.
TATCCCTGGATCCTACAGGCGGATGCGTAATAATATGAAATGAATTTTTAAATATAGAGAAAGAATATTATCATACAGGTGAGAGAATTTTTAATTTGTACTCTACTGAGATTCGAAACTGGGTCCGCGTATTACAACACCCATCGCCATGCATGCACGCACCAACCCCCATACCCCCTCGACCAAGCACACATCCCCTAAAAGTCGCTGATATAGGCATTTGTGCGTATCAGACCCATCCGCTTATCTACCCAGCAATTAATTCTCATCTAACTACAGTCACTCCGGATTCCAACGATAGAAATCAAGGTATTTAGAGGTTATTATAGAGAGTTACAAATATAAGTTTAACCTTTTTCATTCATATATATATATATATATATATATATATATATATATATATATATATATATATATACAGAGAGACAGAGAAACACGGAGACACAGAGAGGGATTTACATGTCAAAGATTTTAGACGTATGATTACCTCAGCAAATTCTCTTCTGTCGACACTGAAATTAAATTTTATTAACAAAGCACTATTTACGTTCTTTAGTTGAGTGTCAAACCAACCGAAACGCAATAAAACTGTAATATAAAACCTCAGATATTAGGGATCACGCGCTTAACTTGCTCTGTAAGTGTGTAAGACCTTTCTCTTAGCTACGACCTCGAAAACTACGAAAACAGACCAAACCTCAAATAAAGTAATTGTATCCGTGCATCTCAAGAATAATAATAGATTCTTAAATTGTCTGTACAAGTACTCTACAATGGCATGCAATAATTACATGCACAATTTGCATAATGTTTTTCTTCATAGTAACAGCAAATGTATTACTACAATATATATATATATATATATATATATATATATATATATATATATATATAAACCTACAGAAAACACGTTTTCCTAAGCGAACGGGAGAACTATATCATTATACCCATCAATATGCAAGAGTGTCAGAGCACGCAAATCTAATTACATCTTTAACATCGTTTTATTTTCAATCATCGTGAACTTCACCGATCACGGTGATTTCAGGATTTGCAAAGAGCATGATACAACTGTTTTCTACAATTGTTCTGTGACATTAAAAAAAAAATTAATGATAGAATTAAAAGTTTTAAAACTTAACCTAATTATTAAATAATGAACATTGCAAAACCTGTAAAATGTCAAGTGGTTTTGCTCCAGCTAGCGCTTTCCAATTGACCGAGCACAAATTGTACAAACCTCCACGCGACTTTGTTGCTAGCGGAAAATACTATAAATAATCCCAGTCATCCTTACTTAGCAATTCTTCATCTCCCTACCCATAACCATGTTGTAGGACAACCAGGTGTTGCCTGGTGTGAATGATTTAAAAGTGTTACATATCCCATATTAGTTTGACAAGGCTCCACAAAGCACACTAAAATATAAATAATGTGTAGAAACTTTGAGCTTTTCCATCTCAAAATGATTTCATTGGATTCTTGTCACGTTTTTAGATAAGCGATTCTCATTTAAATAAACAAGTCTGTGAACTTTTCATTTTCTAGAAAATATTTTTTCGGGGATTTTTCCATGCGGACGAGGGTAGGCGGGGGTTTAAAGCAAATGATGGGTAATAATAAAGGTACGTATTGTAAAGACCGTAAACCCCTAAATTTATGTTCATTTATAAAACTTTGTGTTCGCGTATGTGCCGAAATATCGTTGTCTGCTTATACAGTGTATTACTGAAACCTATCCACGCCATTCTTTTAGAGTTAAGGAGAGAAGATGGAAAGGTCTGATGCAGCTAACCCTGTTTACCTGGTTGAACCAGGAATTCTGCCAGCACGACAACTGTCGGTGTAGAACATGACAATCACCTTCGATCAGTTACTCTTATGCTTGTAGAAAGGCTTGAGTCTCTCCAGAAATAGCCGATTTGTCGAAACAATTGAGACGAAATTTAGAGTTGAAACAAAATGTATAAATAGCTATTTAATGATGGAATACAGATATGTAGACCACAGATGATAAATTAACAACAAAACCTGCTGCAGAAAAACAAAAACAACAACTGAAACAGCAATAATAATAATAATAATAATAATAATAATATTTAGAAGAAGAAGGAGAAGAAGAGGATACATTTTTTCAAATTGTTGATCGACAAAAAGTCGCATCTAATCCTCTTGCATGTTGTCACTATTTTAGAAATTACAGGACATTAGCGACTACGTAGCAGTTTTCCGGTGATGAAGATGAAAAGATTAAATTTCAAATTGTATTAATATTGGGAAGCTGCTCTTCAAACTCATATTTGTTTTAAAAATTAACGTAACAGATCTCGTAAAATATTGTACTTTTTAATAGCCTGTATGTTTGCTTTGTCACTTATAATTCATTTATAGCAACAGACTGGGATAGGCGTCAATGTCATATAAATCATTTTTATTTTCTATACGATTTGTGTGGGCAGCAAAATTTAAAATTCTAATTTTTCTCCCTTTTTGATATATAATAAACAAGGAACCTACTAAATTATAAACAAGACCACATCAGCGAATATTTTAATATGGTCAAAAGGTAATGATGCATGCAGATTAAAGGGTATCCTTTTGCAATGATGCATGAAGATAAAAAGGGTATTCTTTTGTAATGATGCATGCAGATTAAAGGATATTCGTTTGTGGTAATTTCCCCAAGCCTTTCATACAAAGAATAAGGACATTCTGATTTTGCTTGCCCTTACTAAAAGCAGCATTCAATATTGTATAAAGTGTACCCAACTAATAACTGTACAGACCCAGATACGCCGTCACATAATGTCCCGGGGTCATCAATTGAACAAGCGACGTAAAACCTGATCTGCCGTAGCAATATCTGACCACAGATCTGGATCTAAGCGGTTCGCAATTGGGTACGTGTTATAACGGGTAAATATGGTACAATATTAATCTGGAATAGGAAGAATGACTTCGGTAGTAGAGCGCATACAAGGTGTATAGTGAATGCGGTCCTTCATAGTTAAATTCTTCGATACTAATTAATATCGCAGTCCCAATTTTACCAAAACTCATTTTAGCAGTTCTGTTAAAGAAAGTTCAATTTCCAGCAATGTTAAGTCTCGTTTTTAGTAATTTGTGAAAGTCTGAAAAGTGCCAGTCACCGATTGAGCTGATTTCAGCATTTTGTCCTTCTAAATAAGATTTTGATCCTTTTGAAACATTTTTTCTATAATATCTTATCGATTTGATTGCAGATGTTCAGAAAAAGCGTAGAAAACATATACCATCAAACCAGATGAACGAACGGAACAATACCAAGAAATAATCTCTCTTGAAATAACTATTCGGCTCAAAAAACTTTGAACGGCAGCAATTTTCAAAACTTTTTTTTTTACATAGAAATATAAAAATAAATGTTAAATATTATCCGAATCTAAATTATAAACAAATTCTATAGAACACTTTTTGATTCAAAGTGTCTTCATGTCATATGATGTTATGCTGAGAACTTTGCAAACATTTCTATTTGTATAAGAGAGCTTTATAAAATGTAAGATTGTTCTTATGACTTTCTCATAAAAGGTGGAAGTGTTTTGGCCACCTGTTTATAACAGCCTTTGGTATGGACCTGTGTGCGTCAAGGCTCTATCATTGTCCTTTGTGCATCCATCAATATTTACAAATTATTGTCCTTTGTGCATCCATCAATATTTACAATGCTCGGCCTCTCAAAAACAGCTCTTGGGAGTTCAAGTTATTTATATTGACTCGTCAGATCTGTGAAAGGTTATCTAGTATTAAACATGCCCGTCCGTTCAGTCGCGTCACGTCGTGCCACTTCACGTCATATCCAGTAACGTCCGGCCTGTCGCGAATTTCGTTTCTGCTTAATAACTTGTGCAGGACTTTATGGATTAAAATCCAATTACCGCATGAGGATTTATATTAAGACTATCTATGTCATCTTTGATTTTCACTATTTTCCGACAAAATTTAACGTATATACAAGTTTTGTTTGACTTGGTACGTTTCCCTTCATTTTCATTATATCGGTGGGGGCAACCGTTTGGACAGACACATTTCTTGTTTCTGACAGCTTTCTCCATCAAGACTGTTCAAGTTTCTACAACTGATGACTAAAGAACGTCACATATTGCATTTGTTACTTAATAATAGAAAACTATTAAATTAGTTCTAAGAGTATTTATCTCCAGCAAAGATTTCCTCGTTTTGATGACCAAGGTGAATGTTTTATCTGTTAAGAATTCATAGATACTTTTATGAGAATATTGTTACGACTCTATGGTCTAAGAAAAATGTAACAGAAAGAAAGTGAAACCACCAAATCAAGTAAAAAATCAACAAGCAATTTATTACTAGATAATTAAAATGAAAAATCAAAAAGTCACTTACAGTAATGTGTTTTGAAATCCTAATAATCCAATAAGAATGATTGTTCTAATCACAAGTCCTAAATATAGAATGTTCCGAATTCACGGCTGTGTCCTTGAATGTTATTATGTGCCAATGGTCTCCAAAGTCCTGATGTACTAGAAATCTTGAGGTGCTGAAGTCAAAATGAAGTATTCCAAAATATCTGAATAAGTTCACATAAATTCCAAAATTGTCAATTAAAAATCCAAAATCCAAAAGTTTATGAGCACTGTTATAATCCAATGAATATTTAAAATAATTCCTCTCTTAGAATTTGGAATGAATTTTCACAACTGTAATAGCTCTTTACAAGACTGATGGTAATGACAAAACTGAAAAAATGTCCACCAAACATGGTATATATAAAGATTGGTCACATGACAGAATGTTCTAGAATATGAGTCATCTTAATGGAATTCTAACTGTAAACAAAATCAACCTTGACCTTCAAATTGAGAAAACATATTGATCAAAACAACCTAATTCAAGGACACTAGTTAAACATGTTTTTCCTGATAACATTAAGATTTAAGCAAATATTAAAGTGAAAAAGCATTTATAATTTCCTAAAATATTTATAATATTATATAAACATCATACATAACAATATAAAGCACGAAGTGAAAAGGCTTCTCACCAGGTCGCAAAAGCCTTAAATTAAGGTTTGCATATAAGTTTTGATGAGATAAATACATTTTCAAAATGTTACAAAAATGGAAAATATTGCATCGAACTTTAAAAATGGCAATATACGAGATGCTTTGATGGCTGGGTGTGTGGTATTTATCAAATTTCATGTGCTTAGGGAGGAAAATACTAAAGTCATGACTTAATATTTTGAGAAAAGTTTGTTTATGAAACGTGTTACTTTGTTTGAACTTGTAAGGAGGAAGCTATCGAGGAATAACTGGACATACGTCTAAACAGACATACTACTGCAGACCTATTGTCTTCCTCGCAATTCATCAGAAACATATTGTTTATATTAAACAGTCTTTGCGAGTTTTTAAATTTTATCTATTTTTACTCTTTTAGTGATGGCTGAATAAAGATAAATATAAACACTGCATAGCACACTTGTAAACATTATATTGATATTTATGTGAACCCCTATTTCATTGGATTGCGTTATATCACAGTACACACATTACCACGTCAATTATGATACACACACATTACCTTGTCATTTATGATACACACACATTACCACATCAATTATGATACACATATTACCAAATCAATTATGATACACACACATTACCTTGTCATTTATGATACACGCACATTACCACGTCAATTATGATACACACATTACCACGTCAATTATGATACACACACATTACCACGTCAATTATGATACACACACATTACCAAGTCAATTATGATACACACACATTACCAGGTCAATTATGATACACACACATTACCAGGTCAATTATTATACACACACATCACCACGTCAATTATGATACATACACATTACCAAGTTAATTATGATACACACACATTACCACGTCAATTATGATACACACACATTACCACGTCAATTATGATATGCACACATTACCAAGTCAATTATGATACACTCACATTACATCGTAAATTAAGATACACACACATTACACATTCAATTATGATACACACACATTACAAAATCAATTACGATACACACACATTACCAAGTCAATTTTGATACACATGATACACACACATTACCAAGTCAATTATGATACACATACATTACCAAGTCAATTATGATACACACACATTACCACGTCAATTATGATACGCACACATTACCAAGTCAATTATGATACACTCACATTACATCGTCAATTATGATACACACACATTACAAAATCAATTACGATACACATTACCAAGTCAATTATGATACACATGATACACACACATTACCAAGTCAATTATGATACACATACATTACCACGTCAATTATGATACATGCATACATATATATATATATATATATATATATATATATATATATATATATATATATATATATATATATATAATGCATGTGTACAATTCATTTGGTATCACTTGGTGTCGTTTGGAAAAACCAATATCTACTTTCCATACTCTGTAGGTACTTATAGTATTTTTCTTGCTCTATCATATTTATTTGATTAATAAACCCTAGTGAATTAATCATTTTCTTCAATAACAGCAAAATAATTGTAAACACATAGGCATAAACCAGGGAATAGGTGCCAAAGTCACGTTTTACACTCGGTCAGGGCCATAATATATCCTCCATAACACCCCTAACACATTTGTCTGTCAAAGTTGTAAAGATTGTACTATTTATTTGCTTTTACCTGGAGTATCGCAATTGTTCACTCATGGACCGTGACATTTAAATATATGTTCAGATAGTATCTAAAGCATTCTATTATGCATATATTTCGTCAGGATAATTTTCTTTAGCAAGGGTATATTTACAGAGTTGAGGCTTGCTTTCAAGATTCTTATATTTAAAGTCATCTAAAGTAACACCTGCCGCCCTTTCCCATAAAATACATTCAAATTACCTGACAAACGCGTGTGGCCTCACTAATCATGGCATGATTGAGGAACTGATAAATTTCTCACAATGAATGGGTCATCTTGTATATCTATCTATCTATCTATCTATCTATCTATCTATCTATCTATATATATATATATATATATATATATATATATATATATATATAGAGAGAGAGAGAGAGAGAGAGAGAGAGAGAGAGAGAGAGAGAGGTAGATAGATAGTGATATTGTGGGGGTGGGGATGTCGGTCTGTGTTTTTATTTATTACATGTCAATGCTTTTAGACTGATGATTCCCTTTGTAATCTTTTCTTCGTTCCACACACAATTATTATAGCAGTATTTAATTCATTTATTTGACCTCAGGTACACAAGTAAACAGCCAGCTAAAATATTGGATTCAAACTACGAACTTAATCGAAAAACAGTAACACCGAAATACGAACTTAATCGAAAAATAGTAACACCGAAATATGCAATACTCAGATAATCGGCATCACTTGCTTGACTTCCTCAGTGTCTTATGTCTATATCAACCTCGAGAACTCCAAAAAGAGACACTTCAGTCTTTTAATTTCGACTTAATCCATCAATTTTTACCGATTGCGACTATTTCAGCATATGTAAATCCCATGCTGAAAACGGTGAGTTTCCGCCCAACTTGCTCTAGGTTGAAAGTGCATAATAAGCATGTTTTAAATCAAAATATAAAAGATTAATTTAATTATTAAAGGTTGAACCTTGCAAGACCTGTAAATATTCGAGTGGTTTGCACCCAATCTATCTTTATTTCCTCCTTTAGGTGATTAAAAACAGCATAGAGAAATGGTACAGACACGAGAATGAAAAGAACATGACGTACAATTACATATATAAATCAGAAACTCATGCATGCATAAACCAGAATACAAATGTTTTGATTAATTGGCATGATTACCCATGGAAGCCTGTTAATGCCATGTTGAAATCAATTTTGTATTTCGTAATTACAACTTAGTTAACTATCTCGTAATTATGAGATACTAACTCGTAATTACGGATAGCTAATTCGTCATTACGAGATACTAACTCGTAATTACGAGATAGTTAACTCGTAATTACGAGATTGTAAGTCGTAAATAGCTAACTCGCAATTGCAAGATAGTAGACCACTAGTCCATACTTTTTACAGAGAGAGAGAGCGTCGCTGCTCGATCTCCGCTTTAGCTGAGCATCGATATCGCCGATCTTTTTAGGCGGTAGTTGTGAGGGTTCTCTTCTGGTGTCACACCGGGAAGAGTAGGATACAGTTTGATTTGATACTGGGTGCACATGTTTAAATTCTCTATGTTACCTCTTCGATAAGTAGTCTAACATTGACGAGAAATAAAGATCTTGCTGAGGTATGCACCATTCTGATATAAAATACGTTTCCTCGGTCAGAGGCTTCAGTGGTGGATATATAAAAGTTGAACTTGTTGTTGTATTATCATATCCCAATATTTCTTTCGTGCTACAAACAATTACAGGATCGTCGCTCTTTTGTCGTCAAACTCATTATCAGGGGCCCCTCCTAAAGCAAAGCCACACACGACCGTAAAGCGGTATATGGCGGGTTCCGTCCCCGTGCTCTCCGTGCTCAAGGTAACACAAGGACCATTCACAGCTGCCATACTGGGGTTACCCCAAAGTAAATAAGATGAGGCCAAACACCTTCTGACGTCAATGGAAAATTAATTACTGAAGTAAAAAGGATTGCTAAGTTTGTGGGTCATACAGCTGCATCTACATATGCCTTTTTAGTGCTGCATCTTGAGGATCAGTAAACTCTCCCACACTTACTACTTTGTTTGCATTCATATCCAGGCGCCCCATTAGTGGGGCGGTTACATCAACAATGCACAGGGAGGTCGCACGATCAATGAATACTTTGGTGGTGGCATCCGTGGGGTCTGCAGGGATTCCTACACCCACAATTTTATTTGAATTCATATTTTAAAGGTCCTTTATAACGCCTGACACAGAGCGTTCGGTACTAACCCGGTCAACATACGTTTTGGAAGCAGCGTATTTTGGCCTACAGGCACCCCCATACCAACGATTCTATTATCGTTCATGTTTAAGGGACCCCACATGGTATCGCCAACTTTGGCTTCCCTAAAAAGAGCCTTTCATTGCCTTAGGTACGAACTTCGCCAGCCATACCTCTTCCTGAGCTCCACGTCTCACGGTCTTTTTGATCGACATATGCTTTAGTTGCCTCGTCTTGGGAATTAATATTTCATGTTTAGAGGGTACTTTAGGGGCGCAGATAAATCCACACCGCCCTGATTGTTTTAGGAATAATCAGCGTACGTTTTGGTTGCCACGGACGTAGCTTTATTATTTCTACCCATATCCTTTTTACAAACCCGTCACTCGCTTTGGCTGTCAGCATAAGAATTTAAACGATTGACAAGTTCATCCGCGTATCTTTTTACCTTTTCATCTTTATCGTTGGCATACTTTTTAACGTCTTCGTCTTGGAGGCCGACATTTGCGTTGGCTGTTGCATCTTATGCATCTACAGGGATACCCGTGTCATTGACCCTAAACAAACTCGTGTCCAGGTTTCCAGTCACGATATCGTCCACCTTATTGAGTTTTCTCGCTATGCCCCTTCGAAGATACTGTTCGACAGCATTAACGGCTGCCTGAATGGACTGAGGCACGGGAACGTCAACGTCAGCAGAGTCAGGAAGATCTTCCCCTTTTTGCGGTTCGACCACCTCCGGTTTGTCCTCCCACTATTCTTGTGTGAGAAAGGCTACGACGTTTTCGTCAGACGGCATTGGATGTGAAAAATTCCATTTTGATATTGTTGCCTCCTTATCCTTGCGGTGGATATGCAGCCGAAGTAGGAACAGTTTTTTGAGGGTTGTTTTGTTTTTGGTTTTTTTTCCGCCAAGGCCGGCTAGATAGCTCACCACATCTGAGTGGAAGTGTTTGTCTAACGACTTGGTCATGGTGTTATATGTGTCTCTCGCCTCCAATTCATGCAAGCTTTACATAGCTAACAAGAAAGGGTTCAAGTTCACTAACCTGGCACTGGAGCCGCAGAGAAGTAACGCATTAAGGTGGAACCCCGCGAAAATATAAAGAAATATTAAAGATGGCGCCAAACGCTGTAGAGAAGGCAGAAAACTATTCAGCATCGTACCTCTCAACCCATATTTGTAAAATTGAGAGATACTCAGTCAGGGCTCCACCGGCAAAAGGTACATGCTGTAGACGCTGCGACAACATATAGGTAACCAGGTCCAGCGAGTAAAATTTTCGATCAAGGATGCTTTTCCTCTATCTCGAGCACAACCGAGTAATTAAATAGGTCTATTGAATTGCGCTGCGAGTCTAAGATGCTTGCCTTTAACTCCTCGAGGCCACCATGACAAAGCTTCCACCAGTGGAGACAAGAGTAAGACAAGGTGCTTTTCATTTCCAAATGAAACCATTTTTAAGAGAGTAATGGGATATCAATGTACCAGGTTACCCACAGTGTTGATCTGGTTGAGATGCACATAGAAGCGCGGGATGTTTAAAAACGCTGGCAAGATTGGGGTTTGGGCCACGTACGTGTCAACGTCAGAGCGGTGCTCGGTAAAGCCAAACAGATTAGAAGCGCCCCCATCAGGTATCACAAAGGTTACTCTTCAAGTCGACAGGTCATAAAAAAGACATGCCAGAGAGGGCGTGCTTTGATATCTTTTTGAAAGTTGTCACATTGTAGTATCCATCGGGGATGTAGTGTGTGACGCTTTGCAATGTTGGATACATTACACCACCCAGGTACGTACGTGATCTCCCGCAGGCCTACGTGGGTGCAGGATCCGGTGGTTATAACCGTTTTCAAGGATACCGTTCTAGCTAGAGGATTGGTTAGTACAACATTCATTGTTAGAATGATATTGACACAGGTACTCCGCTTTAATAGTGAAGCTAAATACGACCCCGCGGTTGCAGTCCACTATAGCGACGCGGAGAGAGCTAACATCAGCAAAGCATTTGATAGCCCAGACATTTATGTCTCAGAGGCGGCTCATTTTAAGGCATCCTCTGAGGGCATATTTGAAAGGTATAAAAATGGAGCTCAGGAGCTGACACCATGCGGTACTGCCAGAACTTAGTTAACTTTGCCATCTGGCGTGCAGTCATTGGCTGTGGTGTCAGTATCCACGATCATTTACTGTTGACCAGCCTGCCAACCATGGCTCGCAGTATTTACCGCTTCCACGTTCTCTACCAATCGAAGAACATCCTCGAATCTATGAAGTCTCCGCTGCCTCACCAAACAGATTGTTAGGCGGTTGACGCATACATTAGCACGGAGGAGTACGTCCGTCTGGGTAAAGAATTTTACATGAGCATCAACGCGGACTGGCGTATGAAGACTTTACCCTACGGCGGCCTAGGCATGAAGTATCTCTACTCAGCCGCCCATAAAAGAGCGTACCAGGCCACGGCCGTGGAGGACTCCCAAATACAACGCTTTGATATGACGCTGGATCGTTATTCATAGCAATGCTGGGAAGGCGACAATGGATGGGCCGTATTTATCATCGGTCTGTCACAGGGCTTTACGCAAGCTGGTGAAGAGTGCCGCAACGACAGCATCCGAACGTATGTCTGGGCTATCCTTGGCGTGCAGACGCAAACGCTATGCACGATTGTGGGGGTAGGAAGGCCTTTGACGCGCAAAAGCAGTTCCTCGCGAATGAGGAGGCAAAGATCGCTCAAAATGAGGATGTGCCGGAGTCAACCCGGAAGTATCAGGAGCTGCTGGGATATGCCAAAAGCAAGCTGTACTACGTTTTAAGCGGTACATGGTACCTTCGGACATGGACCTTAAAGTGGGTACGAATGAGGGATACAATAATGAACTTCTGATAGCTCACCAGGGACTGTCAATAGGAACCAATAATAACGTCAATGCGGTTAGACCTTCCCCACAGCTGCCTGCCACCCCAGCCCCAATAATAAGGCAATCCAGGTCATATATTGTGGCTCCAACAGCCACTGGTGCAGGCCAGCCAACCCAGCCTCAACCAGTCGTACACGATCGGGCAAGTTATGATCAACCACCTGCCCCAGCTGCGGCTAAACCTTAACGTCTAGTGAGGGAGCAGCACGTGGCTATAGACCATGAGGAACATATGACAGCGCTGGTTGCAACAGGGGTATCCGTAGGCATGTTGACTTTAACGGCCGCTCCCGCAGTTCTCAGAAACAAGGACACACTGGTTTATATAACACCTGGGAGCGCCGCGGCTGCCTTTAAGGCCACATTTATTTACATATCAGTCAGCTTAGTCAGCTGCTTTTTAATCCACTTCTTCGCTCTTGCAGACTCAGGCGAAGGAGGACTTTTGGCGGTGCTACAGCTGCTGCTGCGGCAGAAGCCGTTCCTCCAGCGGCGGAGACTACGATCGTAAAAATAATAAGTCCTAGCTCGGTTTGTATTTAGGCAATGATAATGCCCTGTTCGGGAAATAAGATCTCCAGCCTTTCAGCTAGAGTTAGATCTGCATGTCTAATCTGGGCAAACGTTTCTCTGATCGTGGTCACCTGACTCCTTAATTGAAAATTACCTGTGTTTAACACATGCTGTTGTGACTCTCGTTCCTCAGATGCAACCTCAAGCTGAGCCTATAGCTGCTCTCGCTCCTCTTCATCTTGCACGCGTTCGATGCTTTGCTTGAGCGTGGTCTCTTTGGAGTCTAACGCAACTATTTTAGAGTAAGCATGAGCCCGATGACCTCGCAAGGTTTGAAGCCTACTATTTAATGTCATTATATTGCGCAAAGGAAGATCCGATTTTTGGACGTCCGCCAATATTTGTCTCTTAGATAGCTAGCTGCCGTTTCAGTAAGCAGATTCAAATCTTCAATGGGAATGGGAGCGGTGCCCTCGGATCGATTAACGGCTACTAGCTCCTCAGTCGGAACTTATTTATCTTCTAACCCTTTTGTCCCGTCCACGGTCTACTATATCAGTGGGATTGTCCTCCGCGAGAACATAAAACGGATCACCGATGTAAGTCTCCGCAGGAACATCATCATCGTAGTCTTTGTAAAGATGATTCGGATTAAATTCCTTGATTTATATATCCCCATCTCATGAAGCCATGATATCAATTAAATAGATCGCGCGGACGTTCAATTAAGATATGGCGGTATGGTAACAAGCTCAACCCCTTTCGCGCTCGACCTCTGGGGGTGAAGGACGCCGATATGGTGGTGTTTACCAATAACCCCAGCACCATGGACCAGGATCAGTTGCTCATCGTACGATTTCCCAATCTGGTCACTGACAACGCCATCGTGTCTGGCAGCGATAGGCTGGCATTCACCATCGCACTCTCGGGTGGTATTACCGCTCCCGATGCTAACCGCCAAATCATGAAATACCTCTGACAGGCGATCGTTAAAAACTTTAACGTTATGATGGACGGGGTAGAGGTAGCGTCTTTGGCTGCTGCTGATATCTACTGAGCTTATAAGGATTTGTGGTTTACGGACAAGGGGCGGACCAATGCTGGTTACCAAGTCATACAGACAGACAATCCGCATAGCGGCAGGCAATGCCGTTGCTGCTGATCAGCCCGATGCCTCAATCGCCTCGAGCTATGGTAATAGGTTTTTCATCCGCCTTGACTTTGAGTTGCTGAACGACCACATGCCCTTTTACCTAACCTTTGAGACTGCCTTTAACACCTACAGAAGGGTCATCCAAAGCACGAAAGTTGGGGCTAGCTATGCAATCAGCGGCCTCTCCCTAGAGTTCAAAGTGGTAACCTACGCCGAGCTATCCCGCAGAATCAAGAATCAACACTAGTGTAGGGTCACCTTCTTATACACACCCGAGTGCTCAGGCACCGCAAAGTGGTAGCTAATAAAAGCGCCGGAGATAGGAACGTTAACCTTAACACGCCAGCCAAGAGTCTGAAGGCTATCGTCCTGTCCTTCGATGACGCAGCCACCAATGCAGGCTTTCCGCCAGATACGGAAAACGTTTGCAACCTCCTGATCAATAAAGTGATCGTTGTCGTTGAGGGTGTGCCTAACCAGATCTTCGCTCAAGGGCAAGTACTCTTCCAGCAGTGGGAGAAGGCCTTTTAGATGTTGGCTCGGGAGAGCATCAAGTATACTGAACTTTCATCGACGGACGTAGGGACCTTATGCCTGAACAGATTTGCCTTGGTCCTGGATATGAGGTCTACGGACGATTCATGGGTCGGGTAGGCGCATAGAAAATGCCAGCGAAGGGATAACGATGCAGATAGAAAGACATCGCAGGCGGCCGAGGTTTTAAATATGCATGTCTACCTGCTCATGGTCGCGCAGCTGAACGTATAAAATGACCAATTCATATCCGCTATCTACTAAGCAAATCTTTGCGGATCTACAAAACCACTGCGCTATTATAGTAAATCACCGTTGATGCGGTAAAAGTATTTTTGTTTGGGAGCTGTTATAAACAGCGTTTAAAGAACGATTTGAGATTATCATCGTCTTCTGCCCCAAATATCCGGCTAAACAAAGCTTATGATCGGCTGTGGGCCTGGGGGGGGGGGGAACAAAGATCCTGGCGTATATTTAATCAATCCAAAGAGGACCTAGGCGATCTGCTGCTAAGACTCTCGACCAGGTTTGAGGAAACGGATACTCTGCTCATTCTCGAGGACGGCGCATTTCTTGGCGAGGGTGTCACAGGGAGACCTCTTTTACTTAAGCTCGCCTATACGAGTTGACCCGCTGGCATCACCGCTGGGTCGTCACTCAAAAGTATAATGTCGTTGCTAAGGACTTCCGCGAACAGACCTCGTGGATGGCTTTCTTCTACTTTAAGGACGAAGACTGGACGATCTAAAAGAGAACAACGTGATTGAACCGTGAATCGGCAGAAGGCCCACGAGTTTTTAAAACGTGAAGGATATGGAAAGGTTATAGTGCGAACAGATTCTCCTATAACGTATATGTAAACTAGTGACTCCACTTGTTTTATATATCAAGTATAATGCCGTTGCTAAGGACTTCCGAGAACAGATTTCGTGGATGGCCTTCTTCTACTGTAAGGACGAAGACTGGACGATATGAAAGAGAACAACGTGATTGAAGCCGAGAATCGGCAGAAGGCCCACGAGTTTTCAGAACGTGAAGGATATGGAAAGGTTATAGTGCGAACAGATTCTCCTATAACGTATATGTAAACTAGTGACTCCACCTGTTTTATATATCAAGGCATGCGCTGACCCTCGCCTCGCTGTTCTACCTGGCGTAACATTTACTTAGAGGACTGCACGTAATACAGAAAACAGTCAGTCTCGTACTTAAGTGCCGGCGATCGGTGACATCGATCTCGATAGAGTGCTATGGCTGTTCCCCTTCCAAGCAAGAGTGTGATGACGTAGCTAGGCAGCAAGATCGCCTTACCGAAAAGGTGGCGGCCAGAAGGGCCAAGAAATATTTCGGTCGAGTCCTAATCATTGTTGATGTAGCAGAAATAGATGATAATGAGGTGTTAAAAACGTACGCGGCCTACCAAGTAAGACTTGGCGTAAAGATGACCGCCTCTCTGGGTGCGACCCTCATCAATCTATACTCCGTGGTAGTAGGGCGCTTCCTTTCAAATGATGACTACAAATCGTTGGCTAGAGATCTAAAAGAAGACCCACTTGTTAGGGCCTCCTTATCACAACTCGCTAGTCATTAAGTACTTTACAGCATTAGCCCCACTCGCGGCGGGAATCATCACATACCGACACATCGAATTTAAGAATAAGACCGACGTAGTTAAAGATGGCAGCGATCAACGAGGTACCGAACATGGAACCGACCGCGATACCGTCCACAGTACCGACTACGGAACCGTCTTCGGAACCAAAGAAGTCAGACTAAAAGGTCGAACGGTTGACCAAGCAAAAACACCTTGGTAGAATAGCGGCTGGTATAAAACTTGCCTCTGAAATGCATAGACACCGAGAGGCTCATAAACCTCAGTGCTAGGTGAAAAGGACTAGGGACTCTAGATCTCTGTAATGGCATCAGAAAATGTCCAAAAATTATTTTCTTTCTTTTAAACGCTGTTTTATTTATTTTGTATAGACATACCTTTGTCTTTAATAATACGTTTTATTTTTCATATTTATCGCGTGTGATGACGTCATCGGCAGCCGTGCGTGAGGTGCAGAATGCGGAAAAATGTGATAAATTCATCTGACTAGAAGGTATTTATACAAATGAAACTATTCCCGCAGTCATGAAACAACGGGAAACTTTCAAAACGTTTTCCTTATTAGATAAATTGTAATCTTTGAAAATTTTATGTTGTTTCACTCATGTGAGATACGGTAATTTTAAAGAAAATGGTTAGATTCTATAGCAGGCAACATTGACGCTTTTATCGCAGCAGCAGTTTACAAGGTATGTAATTTTCATTTTACAAATTTTATGCTACAATCAATGAGTAAAGTATGAAATTAAATGCAGTTTTACTTTATCAGGCACACGTATTCTCTAGAAATTAAGGAAAATGTCCACAGTTGAAATATTTCCAGGAGGTGTTGATTTACAGACGACATGTTGTATGACGATACAGACAATTCAGCTTCGTTTATAAAATATTTGTATCAGACTGGTATTTTGGACAAATATTTCTCTATAAGAGCATTATATACAGTGGTATGCAATATTGTGAAACTGTTCTTAATTCATTTTGAATTTTTTGGGTAAAAAAAATTCCAATCATAGAAAGCGATTGACATACATATGCATAGAGGACCTGAAGCAGTTGCCGTACGGAACCAGTTAGGCCTACCGCACGTCCATCACTTATTGAAGACTCTATGTAGTACAATTTGAAATGGCAGAATAAATAATTAACATTCAATATAAGGTACAATTTGTCTTTGCAATTAACAAAAATAATCCATTAGAATTAACAATAGTGCGGTAACTGGTGCCGAATTCACTAGGGGCTAGGATTCTAGTTCCAAACTCACTATATTTATAACTGGAAGGGTTAGTGAGGAAACGCACTATGAAAAGAGTATTTATATTGATTTGTAAATAAGTACAAAACCATATCTCATATATACAGTGTGCTAAACACCAGAAATATTTAATAGTAAGATAATCCCAGTGGCTGCTACAGAGTACAACAAGCTTTATATAACTCATATAAATAGATGTCATGTATGCATAGTTTCGTGGTCCAATGGTAACATATCCGCTTATACATAATGCCTATCTGGGTTCGATTCTCAGAAAAGGAGAATGTATTTATTCTTCTCCATTCCACTTAGTACCGATAGTAATCCGTATTCATTTTATTTTCCAGACTGTTATGAAAAAATCTTAATGGTTACAAATTATTGGCTTTTTTTGTAACACTAAGTTAAGATATTAACATATAATAATCGTATTTTCCTGATGAATATAAATCAATCGTAATATTCACCACTGATTTATTTATTTTTGTAATTAAAAAAAGACTAATTGTACATAGTATCATACATAGTGTCGTTATATGTTTTATTCTTCAGCATTTAATTTGAAGATGTAGTGACAAAGATTACTAGTAAGGAGATTATGTGATGCAGGAAAAGATGGCTGACTCTAAAAGCAGGTACTTGAAGAAGAAAGTTCAGTATTTGTTATGTCAGAAATAACACATGGGTAAAATATTACAAAAAAACTTCAACTTGTTACAAGTACCTGTGCTAGAAAAAAGTATATAGACTGCAATACAGTCTCGAAATGTATTTCATATCACTAATTAAAAATAGCCTATTGAACTGAATATTCAAATTAATAAATAACATCTATCAACTGAATAAGAAACAAAATCACTTTTTACAAGAAACTCCATGTCCCGTCCTTTAGCTTTAAATACAGCACGTTCACAATCAGACTACGAGTCATGATCGGCATAATCAGCACTGATTTCCAGCCTGACATATATTTTATATTTCAAGAATATCCAACTGTACATTAAATAGTATCTTATTTTTATGTATAGCTACCATCGTCGAGGCCGGATTAAGGCGGTAGGAGGCCTTTGAGAAGTTTCAAAAAGCCTCCCTCCCCCTTCCCCGAAAAAAAATAATTAAAAAATAAGATCAAAATATTTTTTTAATACAATTTCGCTGCGTTGCGAGGCACCCGCTGGGCTGGGGCCCAGGAGCAACTGCTCCATTTGCTCCGCCTTTTGTCCAGCCTTGACGATCATATCGTGCACCTCCATTAGTACTAGCAACCTTCCGTCATTTTCCTTCAGTTTATATGAACCCAGAAATTACCCATGTATTGTCTGCTCAAAACGAATTACGCCCAAAGAAAGAAGAGACCTCAGTGGTCCAAGAAACAAAGAGATTCGAAAGTTTATGCTAAGAACTTTCCTGATAAATGTAAAAGAAACAGATGTGAATTGTGCTAAATGTAGAAGTAAGTACTACAGACAAAGAAGATCGTCTTTCCATGGAACCGCTCAAACAAAAGACGATAATGAAGATTCTATTACAATCCACCTGAAAACAAACAAAAACCTGATGTTAATTCTCCAAAGAACATAAAATTCTCCTGTCTTCTGTTATGGGTTCATCTCATTCATCCAGCTGCATATGCAAGCGTAGAGGGCCAAAATGTATTGTAGTTCCAGCTGCAGTCAGGTATCACACGTTTATTGATATGAATATAATCATTACAGCTGGTGCAAGATGTTGTCCTGGTCATATTGAGGATGACAGATTTAAAGATACAGCATTTGAAAGGATTTAAGACTTGAGATCAGAAACCTGTTTGAACAGGACAGATATTGTCAAGCTGATAGAAAGTATTAGAAACATTGCTCTTGAGAATAAAAGCAGACGGATTGATTTTGACTTGTCAACATCTATGACTGACGCTGATTATTACAATCTACTCGGGATTGACAAGGCCTCATTCGATGACATTTGTAATCATGTCGAAGGTCTACGAGACTCAAAAATCAGATCCTACAGAACATGCATAGGCATCCTTTTGACAAATCTTCGCTCAGGTATATCAAATAAACTGCTATTAACAGTATTTAATATCAGTGTTCATTCACATCAGCTAGAAAAGTATTAGCTAAGGACTTTACTCCGAAATATGTTGGCTTTGAACACATAGACAGAGGATCTGTAATCACTCAACATACTAGAAGTCTGGCGCAGGCCGTTTTTGATGGAAATAACATTTCAGCAATTTTAGTCATAGATGGTACCTTCATATACTTACAGAAAGGTTCACAGTTTAATTTCCAACGTCGATCATTTAGTCTTCACAAACGACGTCCACTTGTTAAACAAATGATGGTCGTTAGTACAACCGGCTAAGTTGTCAGTGTTATTGGTCCATACTTAAGTGATGGTAAAAACAACGATGCCAGCATATTAAAGCATGCCCTCAGCAACAATATTGAAAAACGGAAAGAGCACACAGTGGAAGACAGCAACGCAACACGATTAGTAACTAAAATAAGATGGGTAGTTGAATCGTTCAATGGTAGGTGAAGGGTATAGTAGAAAGCTTTAACCACACGTTGGCTGAAGGATTATTCGGGTATCAGTACGCCCTGGATATGTTACTTACCGTGAGTGGAGTAAAATTGCGCAGCCTGGAATTGGTCGAAAGGCTGTCGGTCGTTGTGGAGGTCCTCAAAAGCGAGGTATCGCGGTCAACGGGTAAGGCTCATGTAGACGCGACTGATGACCAACCCGTAGCGCCGACTCGGATGGATGAGAAATATGACGGCGAGGAACTTCCTCCACCCCTGTTGGCCCAGACACGATATCTATATGCGCCCGAAGAGTTGGTGTGCACCAATGATCATATATGGTCGCCCGATGGGGTGGGCGATATGCCGCCTCGCCGAGGGTTCGTTCGAGAAGACCTACAGGTCGTACCCGAAGATAATCAATTACTTTCCAAGGGTATTATCCTCAATTCGAGATAACTTATGGCCAACTATGCACCAAGATGATCAACGTCTGCACTTTAAATAATGCCAGTGCAGACAGACCTGTCGCCGGAGCAAATGGAATCGATACAAACTCTTCGTGGAAAGATCGCAACCTGGGTGATCCAAAATCACTTTGTTATTCGGGAGGGACGGGTCTTTAAAATATGGTCGTCAATAGAGCCAACGTCTGAGGGGGAGGGGGTAGGTTTTGCCGCCACATTGCCGGACTATGTAGCAGAAGCCGCATGGAGGTTGGATGGCAGTTTTATAGGTGTCGCAGTAGGTAGGATCAACTCTTCCCTTTTCACAAGCACATTATGGGCTTCGAGGTCCACGTATATGACTTAGGGTACGGACATCTGGTGAAAGAAGTACTTAAAGAATAGATTATTTTTTTCCGTTCTTTTATAATCAGTAGGAGTAGGTCAGTAACAATACTTTTGCTTGTGCCAACCAAATTTGGTGCACAAGAGAGCACAAACTTTCTCTGTCATCAAACGAAGCAAAACGCACCGTGATGGGCTTTGGTCCAGACTGCTGGATTGGGACTCTCTATGGATTTACAAAATACATTTGATCATCGTGGAATCTGTCTATTAGAAGCCACTGCTCGAATAGATCTTTGACAATCGCATACACGTAGGGGATCCGTGGAGAAGGAGGAACTATATTGCTTTTTGAACCTTTCTCGCATATGTTCTCCGCTCCAATTTGAAGACAACACATAAACAGTCCAATTTGTCCAATTGGTTTAAAGATACACTTCACATGGTGATATACGACTTAGCTAGATCTAATCTTTGACCACACTTCGCAACCATAAAGCGCTGTTTGAATAACAATCTTTTTACATAGACCTCTAGTGGTTAAGAGGTTTAATTTACATTCCGTTTTCCCAATCCCGATAAGGGAATATAGTTATTTTGTTCTTTTTGAACATGCTTTTTCTACTTTTGCTGCACAGCACGTATCAGAGCTTAGATTATACCTACGTGTTCGGAAAATCGGAATGACGTTTAGGACCAATTTTCCATTTGAAACTGCAGTCTTTACTTCTGTCTGTACCATTTGAAAACAACGATGCAAGTCTTATTCTCATTGATTTTTAAATTCCAGGTTACCAAATACAAGTGAGCGACATCAAGCATTGCTTGTAAATGAGCAGGGGTTGACTATAAGAGTGATGCTATCAGCTAACGTAGGGTTTCCATAACGAATTTATCCTACAGCAATTCCTAATTTAGAATCTTCCAGAAACTTTAACATATCATTTATATATACCAGGCCGGGAAGCGTAGAAAGCACCCCACCTTGGGGAGCACCTGCCTGATTGATATATGTTTAGACTGAGTGTCATTTACAGCAACAATGCTTTTGATATTAGAGTATTATTCCTTAATTATAGTGAAGAGTTTGCCAGTAATTCCTAGATAGGCAAGCTTTATAAAAAGTCCCTAGTGACATACGGTGTCAAACGCTTTCCTAATGTTCACAAAATGCGGCATAGACTTTTGATTATAATTCCCGAGCGAATATAGCTTAATGTAAGGTAAAAGATATCGTTATGCAGTTCAATCTTTTTTGGAAGCCCTGCTGTTGAGCATTTTTGTTTTGTACCCCACAGATACAGCCCTGTAGCTGTCATGATCATGTTTACACTTACCTCCGCCTTGGTAAAATAGTACAATTAGGCCGACATTCCATTCACATGGTTTATGACATTTTGTTAGCGCATTGCATTGAATAAATTTGTAATCATTTGTATCATTTTACTGCCATCATATCTTATATGTTCGGTCTGAACACAGCTATCCCCGGCACTTTACGTAATTTAAGTTGTTTTATGGATGCCGCTATTTCAGTACAGGTAACTTTTTCATGATAAACAGGGTCTGTAAGTTCGGTTTTGTTATTCACTGTATAGCCAGAAAATTACTTATTCTCTGGGGTTTATAGATGTTTAAAGTATATGGCAAAGTATATGACAAATAAGTTAGCTATCGCTTGTGGATTGCATGCTGTTTCTCCATCAAATTTTTTTCAAAACAATTTTTAGAGTTTCTGTTCAAGAATTTCTCTGACTGGCTTGTTGACTTGTGTAATTATATATACACAGTGCACAGGATATTATACCCTTTACGTTCCAAGAAAATATGTTAACACCATTATCAGGCATTAGTATATGAGAAAAGGCTAAAAAGACAAGACCACAACCTGCTCGAATTTGAGTGAGTAACACAGTAACAATATACTAACAACATACTAGCACTCACCCTACGAATTCATAATGTCTTCTGGACTGGTGTGTCTCATGCTTAAAATCACAGCTGTCATCATAATCATAGGTATAATCGTGGTTATCGATATCATAGTCATCACAGCTATTTCTGTTGTCACTTTCATCATACCAATTTGCGGGGGGCCCCGGGTGGCCGAGAGGTCTAAGGCGCTCGCCTTTACAGATCACTGTCCGCGTAGGTTCGAGTCTCGGGCTCGGCCAACGCAGGCATGTGAGAAAGCTTGCCAGTAGCTTATCCGTGAGTCGGTGGTTCTTCCCAGGGTTTTCTCTGGGTTTTTTTTCACCAAATATACTGGCCGCCATGTATACCCTATCATGTGCTGAAAAATGACGTTAAACCCATAACAACCAACCAACCAATTTGCGTTTTTGTCATGATAGTTATTGTAATCATCTGAACCATGTTATCCCTTACCTTTAAACACGTTGTCTCTTTCATTTCTTGAACGAAGCTGGCTTCTTGTCATCCACTTGTTGCACCGCGCGACCAGACAAAATTACGACTTTCTACAGTTCCTTACTCCTCAGCAAAAATGTTTATCTTTACAACAAGCCTTCTATGGAACATTCTTATTGTTGTGGGATGCAACCCTTTATATTATTCACAATCGCACAGATCTGCTATCAATGTTTTCCAGGAAATATCTAACAGTTTTGCGTCATGTTACACCAATAAATAGCTTACCATCTCCTTCATCACTATTAGTCTAATTCACGTGTTCCCATTTCTTTCGAATCTTGCACGCCTTTTGCTGTTTGTGTTTTCATGGCTTTGTATTTTCTTGCGTGTTGTGTTACTGTCTGTTTACCATCTGTATTTGATGAAGACTGATTAATGATGTTATTGCTGTTATTAGTTGTTCTTGCATGGATTGCATGTATTGGGTCGCGTTTGTTCATTGACCTTTTCATTACGAAAGTTCTCTCTGTGCCAAATGGCAATTTTGCCTGACTGAAATCAAATGGCTTATGCAGTGAGTCTGAGTTACCTTTAGCAGTCCGTGCATACGATGTTCGACTTCGTTGATTTTGACAGGCGAGCTGTTAGTCGCGTTAACGGTCCATGGCGCTTGAGAGTCAGTGCCATCTGCAGGGGTAACGGTAATGACATTTGAGACCTTTAACTGACAGTTTCGAGCTAGTTGTTTCCAGCCTTTCTAAATGCGCATTGTTGCTGGCTTCATTTACTTCATCGAAATCATGAAGTCTGCTTATGCACATTTCTTGAAAGCATGAGCGACTAACCAGTGTCACATAACACATATTACCTTGTGGGAGCGCATTTTGACTAGACTCCATTTAGAGTAAGATACTTCACTTTTACCGTAATGGCTAAAAAAAGTTAAATATGTAACAAGCATTGTACACTATGTAAAAATCAAAATCATATGTATGTGTTCCTTAAATTGTGTTACGTGACAGTACATACCTTACCCTTTCAATTCTGATAAAATATAGATTCATCTCGTAAACATATATTGTATATATTACATTTCGAAAACCTGCATGGAAAATATCGTTTCATATAATCGTCTTTATAATGATTTATTAGTTTTCCGATAACGATTTGTAAAACAATACAAATTATACATTATTGGAAATGTATTTATTACATTATCGGTGGTTGAATTGTATTAAATGATTGGTTATATTATATTATATTATATTATATTATATTATATTATATTATATTATATTATATTATATTATATTATATTATATTATATTATATTATATTATATTATATTATTGGTAAGTTATATATCATAGTTCCATATTACTTTATCGCTAGCAACAAACTCTCATGCCTATCCACGGACTCACATACACACACACACACACACATACACACACATATATAATATATATATATATATATATTCGCATTTACTATATGCTTCTTCAGGCACAAAATGTTTTTGAAAGAAAATAAAAACAATAAAAACAAATCATCTTTTATACCACCTAGTGGACGTGACTCCCAGTTAGATTTTTAAATTGAAGCTATCACACAAGAAATATTACACAATATTCCTCATAAGCGACGATATAGTAATATTTCTAACGAAGAAATGGAGTCTTTACGTAATTTAATTAATGACGAGAGTATTGTTATTAAAAAGGCTGATAAATCAAACACAATTATTATTATGAATCAGGAAGACTATGTTAAAGAAGTTGAACGTCAATTAAATGATGAAAAGTACTATCAAAAAGTCAACAAAGACCCTTCATTAGAAATTAAATCTAAAATTTCCACATGCATTGATGACATATCTAAGAATAATAGTTCCGTATATGAAGAATTTGATACTTTTCCTCTCAAAATACGTACACCTCAATTCTACATATTGCCCAAAACTCATAAAATTCCTGATCATACATTACCTTTAAATTATCCAGGACAACCAATTATATCAAGTTGCAATTCATATACGGAGAACTTATCCAAACCTTTAATGAAATCACTTCCTTCATATATTAAAGATACTACTGATTTCATAAAAAAGTTGAAGTCTATTCCACAACTATCTGATAATTCCCTCATTGTATCTTTAGATGTAACATCATTGTATACAAACATACCTCATGCAGATGGTATTAAGGCGTGTAAATATTTTCTTGACAACAATTTTAATCAAAACAGACTATCGAGTGAAGATATTTGTAAAATAATAACACTTATCTTGGAAAATAATAATTTCCAATTTAATGGTACCAATTACATCTAAATAATGGGTACGGCAATGAGTAGTCCTATGGCTCCTTCATACGCTTCCCTTTTCATGGGTAAATTAGAACAAGATTTTCTTGAAAACGAGAATTTTAATGCCACTGTTTGGTTAAAATTTTTAGATGACATCTGGAACCACTCAGAAGAAGATCTACACAAATTTATTAATAGCCTAAATAATTTTCACCCCACAATTAAATTTACTTACACTGCATCCAGTACGCATGTATCATTTCCGGATGTAAATGTGATGAAAAATTCTGATAATACCATCTCTACAAATGTTCACGTAAGAGAAACTAATATCCACCAATATGTGGATTATTCGTCTTGTCATCCCAGGTCATGTAAAAACGGTACACCTTATTGTCACGGAATTGTATGGTTTATATCAATGTGTATATGTGATCAAAAATGTATTCGGGTTTCGTTTCCGACTAGAGCGTTACTCGGGGGTTGTTTATTTTTTTCGGCTCTAGTTATTTTGAAATACTGAGCGCGATTCACCCCATGCTGCACGTGCAAATTGCCTGCAGTGAAAACTCACGTACCTAGCTGCTGCGCATATCTGTCACAGCTAGAGTACATATAGAGCGAATTCTCTATAAACAAATTACACTACGATGAGTCTTGTCAGAAAGCTTACCTCTTTACGGGATCAAAACTTCAGCTGTAGAGCTGTTCCATATATATGGTTTGGTGGTGTGAAGTCACAGAACTCTGTGTGGTTTCGTGTGACGTGTACGCTGTGTCTGGTGACGTTGTTTCGGAAGAGTGTACTGGTTTTCTCGATGCGAGGGACCAAGGCTTCTCGATCAACGGGTCTGTGTTAATGTGAAGGCTCTCGAGGGACCCTTCAACAGACTGGGAGGGGTGGACCATGCGTGGTGGCTCCTTGACCATGGACTAGAGCGGGTGGAACCGTAGATACATCTTGGTAGTCAAACGGACGCCACGATAGTTATATTTATTGCGTGTTCCATTTGATTGTTATCTCAATATTGCTATCTGTGCAAAATTACATTCATTCCCATTTCAATATCGCTATATGTGTGATAGATTCATAATTTCATATATCCCCATTTCAATATCGTTATATGAACGACATATTCATAATTTCATACATCCCCATTTCAATATCGTTATATGAACGACAGATTCATAAATTCATATTCCAACATCGCTTGTTAAATTGATAAATTGACGAGTTAACAGATTGATGGATAAATGAGTATTCTATTGATAAGTGCATAAATCACATGCTTTGGTCACCCTTGGTACTTAATAAGACCTTGTTTATACTGGGGTGTAAATCATATACTTTTATTTGTCGATTGGTGATAGGATGCTATTCACGTTTGTTTAAAATTCCATTTGTTAAATCCATCTTTGATTTTTCTCGTTGAGTTACTTGTTGTTGATAGTTCCATGTTAGGAACTTTATAATTTTCCTTATCTTGTTATAATGGTGTCAGATTTGTTCATCTTTAAATTGCGTTTATAAATAAACATCTTATTAACGCAGTTGCTTTCGGTGTCTTCACTAATCCAGTCCCAACCCGGCTTCATCCTGTGACAAATGGTGTCAGAAGTGGGATCATTGGATTAGTGGGAACACGGGCGTTAGTTTGCATAGGTCTTGACTCCGGTAAGATTTTTTTTTTTTAGTTATTTATTTCAGATTGTGACCTTCCTGACAAGAACTAATTCAGGCGGGTGAGTGAATACCTCACTCATATTTTGTTTTATTTACCATTTGTTTGTCATATATACATATTGCATATATTTGGAGAAGGGATATACGGTTGGTTCGTGTAGTCCTAAAAATTGTATGTGTTATATGATAGTGCACTTAGGATTGGTGATCTTATCAACAGTATTTATCATGTCGTCACTCAAAGATCTAGTGGAGTTGGGTAAACAGTTTGGGTATGAGGGGGAGGCCCTTAGAAAATTCGTTCAGGAGGAGCAGTCTCGGGAAAGGGATCAAAGATTAAAGGAGAGAGATATAGAAAGGGAAAAGTTAGAATTAGACAAGCAAGCCGAGGACAGGAAGATATCATTTGAAAGGGAAAGATTAGAATTAGAGATATCATTTAAAAGGGAGAAGATGGAATTTGAGAAGGAGAAGATAGAGTTAGAGAAACAGGCAGAGAAGGAAAGAATAGGTTGGGAAAAGGAAGCAGAAAGGGAAAGAATAGAGCAGGTAAGAGACCTTGAGGAAAGAAAATTAGCGAGGGAAAAACAAGCAAAGTTAGAAGCCATTGAGTTAGAAGACAGGAATATGGAGAAAGAACATAGAAGGAAATTTGAATTATTAGAGGCTAAGAAAGATGGTCAACAAGAATCAAAGTTAAGAGGCCCTAAATTACCCCCTTTTGAAGATGACAAAGATAACTTAGATAGTTATTTACATAGGTTTGAGCGATATGCTACCATCCAAAAGTGGAAAAAGGATGATTGGTCGCTCCATCTCAGCGCGTTACTTAAAGGTAAAGCGCTAGATGTATATTCGCGTCTACCCGTGAACGAGACATTGAACTATGACGCGTTAAGAGAGGCACTCCTTAAGAGATACGAGTTGACAGAACAAGGGTTCCGCAAAAAATTTAAATATAGTAAACCCGAGAAAGGCGAGACATTCACCCAGTTCGCCAGTAGGACGGAGAATTATTTCCAGCGTTGGGTTGAATGTGGTAAGATCCAAAAAACGTTTGAGGGTCTTACCGATTTTCTACTTAGGGACCAGCTGTTAAACACTTGTGGTAGGGAATTGTACTTGTTCCTGAGGGAAAAGTCCTTCAATAATATCTCAGATATGGCTACTCAGGCAGACTATTTCGCCGAAGCTCGGGGAGGTACCCAGAATGTGATCTCAAGGGATAACAAGGGAGGTAATCAAGGAAAAGATCAGAGACCCAGACAACCCGAGAAACTTGGTACACATAAAAGTGGAAACTTTCAATCTGGGAAGGGTACGAATCGTAGGGATAGACAATGTTTTACCTGTAAGGAATGGGGTCACATCACGCCCGATTGTCCGAAAAGGAAGGGGTTTGTCCAGAGAGTCGCGGTTGCTATCGAAAGCAGAGCATGGTCAGGGGGCGGTAAGCACGATGATTTTCCGCGTGATAATTCAGGGACTAATAACGTGAATACGGTGTACGAATCCGCAGCGCGTGCGCAGATCGGTCGTGATGTTATTCAGTCGATCGGCACTTGTCTTTTTCCCGAGGCGAGAGTACCGACTGCTACTGGTACCGCCAACGGTCAAGAAGTCACGGTCTTACGCGACACCGGGTGTACGGGCGTCGTAGTAAAGCGGAGTCTCGTTAGGGATGACCAAATGCTTGGTTGGAAATCCCCGTGCATGTTATTAGATCAAACGATTGATCGCGTTCCCGTCGCGAGAGTAGAAATCGAGACGCCTTTTCTGACCGGAACCGTAGAAGCTCTGTGTATGGAAAATCCCATATACGACTTAACTATCGGAAATGTCGAGGGCTCCAGACTCCCAACTCAGTCTGATTTCCGGTTTCCCATTGTACAAGCGGTCGAAACTAGGGCACAGGCGCGGGCGGATAAAAAGCCGCTACCTAAGTTAAAAGTTCCGGAAGCCGTGACTGATATCTCGCGCGATGAATTTACGCGTGAGCAGAGGCAGGACGCGTCCTTGAGCGCGACCGCGGAGAGGATCATGTCCGGTACCGCGAAATATTGTAAGGGCGGTGGGAGCTCTAGATTCTTACGTACCAAAGGTTTAATGTATAGAGAATTTACCACGTCGGACGGTAGAAAGTATTTCCAACTAATTGTCCCTCAGAAATTCAGGCCACATGTACTGAGAGTGGCACACGAGTCCAGTATGGCGGGTCACTTGGGCATGAAAAAAACAACCGACAGAGTATTAGCGGAGTTTTATTGGCCTGGCGTAAATAGTGACGTAGCACGATTCTGTCGATCGTGCGACGTTTGCCAGAAGACGGTGTCGAAGGGAAGGAATACCAGAGTACCATTAGGTAAAATGCCTCTAATAGATACCCCATTTAAAAGGGTAGCTGTTGATATTGTGGGACCGATATTTCCAATTACAGATCGGAAAAACCGATATATCCTTACTCTAGTAGATTATGCAACTAGATACCCAGAAGCCATAGCTTTACCATCAATTGAAACTGAACGTGTAGCCGAGGCGCTTGTAGACATGTTCAGCAGGGTAGGGGTACCTGAAGAAATTCTCACAGATTGTGGGGCCCAGTTTACCTCAGAACTCATGGCAGAAATTAGTAGGTTGTTGTCAATTAAGCAGTTGCGCACCACGCCGTATCACCCCATGTGTAATGGATTGGTAGAGAGATTTAACGGGACGTTGAAACAAATGCTACGTCGGATGTGCGCGGAGAAACCGCGAGATTGGGACCGGTATTTGAACGCGATTTTGTTCGCGTATCGCGAGGTACCGCACGAGAGCTTGGGATTCTCGCCGTTTGAATTGCTATACGGTAGGACAATTCGTGGTCCTATGCGGATTCTGCGCGAACTATGGTCGGGTGATATCGCGGACGGAGAAGTTAAAACCACCTACCAATACGTCGTCGACTTACGCGAGAGATTAGAAAGCACGTGTCGGATGGCACACGACGAGCTCGTGAAGTCGGGTCGCAAGTACGCGAAGTATTACAACCGCGGA
>JAQPZY010001435.1:2832500-2913083 GCA_029931535.1 Margaritifera margaritifera | reverse complement strand
TCAATTAAATGTGTTAACCATACACAGATGTTTATAATATTATTGAGAGAATGGTAAACTCAATATAAGACTACATTCATACAAAAAAATGGAATTCATGACAATATATATATGTTATTAAAGCAGAACCGGCGTGCCTGACATAGAGTTTATTGTTTTCCGAATTAACCACACAACCAACTGCAACCTGTGTAGACACCATATTTGCTATTTAGATTTTGCAGAAAGTTTTCATTTCTCTCTATACTATTACGGGCCAGTTTGTCACATGTTTTAACATCGGCACAAATGCGCTGCAAATTTGAACTTGAGGAAACACTAAGTCTTGACTGGCCCAGTCCTTCACCAGTTTTGTGTCGTACTTTAAAACCTGTCAAGAGAGACAACCCAATTTGCCAGCTTAAAATGGTCTCTCAGGACAGGTGGTCCTATAGAAATTATAACATCACTGCATGGAATTTTCTTACCATATCCTAATGGGAAGTTCTCCATATAAACTAAATTTGGGAAATTATGGAAATTAAAGACAAGAATAGCTGCAAGAATATTAGTGAGCTAAGCACATCCTGTAAGAAGAGCAATGCTGTCGCGATGTCTTAACAGATACTAGATTTGCCATAAAGGAATTACGCACCAATTGTGTACTATCCAGTGTTGAAAAATTGTTCTACAACTTTCTCCTAAAAATCATTGCCAATGCAATCTACTTTTTTTCTTTTATTATTAGTTCCTGGTGGGTTTTTTTGGTTTGGGGGGAGGGGGGTGGGTGTTTGGGGGGGTTTTTTCTTCATTTTTTCCTCAGAAATTCAAAAAGGAACCAACAATGTTGTTTTTTTGAACAACAGATCTAGCTTCTCTCATATTGTGATTAATTTGATCTCAAATGCTTTAATGTTATTTATTAGAACAATACCTATAATATTATATTCTTTTAACAGCTTCTGGCCATGGCCACTGACAATAGAAAAGTGATTTTCAAAAACAATCTGAAAAAAATTCTACCTTTCAAAAGAGCCTTAATTGAAAAAATACATGCGTCTAATCCCTAACCTTTCTGCACTCTGAGTATTAAGGCCGCCTTTAAAAATAAGTCGATCAATAATGTTTATTCAGTGACTTTTATACAGAGAAATTAACCATACGGAGAGATAATCGTCTCCTCACAGAATAAACTATTTTCATTTGAAGATTTAACTTTAGAATCGTGCATCAATTAAGATAAAGCCGATTATTAATATATTATTTAATCCATGCAAACTTTTAAAGTAATTTTAAAAAATGTCGTTCACATTCTTATAATAATACATAAGTAATTTTAAAACCGCACAAAAAAAACATTTTTCCAAACGTACACAATTTTTTTATCAGACTATGCGCGTGCCTTAAAAGTACTCGACTTCAAAGACAAGACGTATTAAAAGCTCATTGAAATTTACAAATAACTACTATAATCAAAAAAAACTTATTTTTTGAATTTTTAAGGTACCTGAATTAACTATGTTTCAAGATCTGCTAATATAAGGGGACGATACCATTTTAATTAATTTACCAAATCGTGCACCCCCCGTAACCTGAATCAGACAAATGCCTCTTTATCGTTATACTGCCTGTTATACTGTTTTCATACTACCCCGGCCAAGTCTATAGAGCTCTGCCGCTAGTCGCCGCAGCTTACCACTGGGTTGCTCTGACCCCACTGGTACAACTTTTGCTGTCATGGTCAGGACGATTGTTATGTCCCGCCTCTTGCTTAATACAGTTATCCTGGAAAGCAAAAAGGAGGTTCCAATTGTGAAATCATAAACTTAGAAAAGTGACAATAGCAGCATAGCATCTGCTTCAAAATAATTGTGATAGGTGCAAGCAATGACTTGAGCGACATTTTTACTTTTTAAACCCTGACTTTTCTTTTCAAATTTCTTAAAATAAACTAAGTAAACATGTAAATAAATAAATATGGAAGAAAAAAGAACTATCGCGGCACCCCACATTTTTAAGAAACCAACACTTAATATTCATAGATGTATTTGTCAGTATTAATTTTGTTTACATCATAATCTGATTTGCCAGCACAACAATTTAGAGTATATTTATCATTTGATTAATATTCCCTTTGAACGCCGAGGGTCACTGAAACAGAATGATTAAACATTAATAATGTTTAAGTCTCTTGTCAATGGGTAAGGATGGCAAATGATTTTCTGGAAGAAAATGAATAAGCCTCCTAAAACTAGTAGTCTAGTTACTGAATATATTGCTATCTTTTTATACTAACATGTCGAGCATGATCATGGTTTGTACTCTTAATAGAAAGATGATTCTTGATAATCGTGGATCCAAAGCGACCGGATGATGAAATTTCTCAAATTTACTAAAATATTGTCCTTGAAATGAGCTATTTCATTTTTTTATGAAAACCTCTCCACAACAAAGGTACAGTCATTGGAAAAGAGGGTTGGTCTTAATTACGCAAACATTTAAGTAGCTGAATGGAAAAAAAAAAGAAATATGCTGTCCCCCAAGGCCAAAAAGCAACTATTTTTCTATGTTAAATTTTATTGATGATAGTTTCTTCATTTGAATCGATTAGGAAAGAACAACTAGAATAACCACCATTCATCAATTAAAATTTAAACAACAATTAGTAAGTGACATGTTAGACTTACTTAGACATCACAAATTGCAAGGGGGATACTCTGGATACTAAGGTATATTGCAAGGGAAACAGAGAAACTGACGCAAGTCAATTGCTACAATGCAAATAGTTATCATCCCACGGCACACTTTCAGAATCATTGCCTAAAAGCCCATACAGCAACAGTGAAGAACCACTTACATGAAAATTGTTTACTGACGTTTGCAGCACAACAGGTTGTAATCATCTAGACCTTCTACCGTAGAAAGACGGTACGTACCCAGCTGATTGTTGACCTCCAGAGTGGACAACACAAAAACGAACATGGCTCCCTCTGAAAAGTCCTCGCTGGTTAATCAGGGGGCCAAGGCACATATGCTTATCATTCCACCTCCGGCGGTGAAGGCAGAAGGCAAGATCTATGTGGACGGCGCAGGGCATCATCTAAGGTGCAGGTAGGAATCTCAATCATGGCCATCACACTGAAGTCCGGTACACTAAATCACGTCTCCAGGACGTATCGACATTGTCGTTTACACTGGACTTAGATTATGCCAGGACGAGAGACTGGAGTGATGACTCTGTGCAACTTTCTCTCAACTTAAATCCCAAAAAAACTTTCACGTGCAGTCATGACAATATCCCAACCAAACCACCCTCCCCCAACAGATACCTCCAGGTCCCTCTCTGGCAGGTCTGGGCAAGCGACACAGAAGCAGGTGTGGATACACTGGGAGCTTTAGTTGCACCAGATGTGCACACAAGGCGGTTCATGGCATAGAAGGTCGCTTTATTTATTTTATCACTGGACCCGCAGCAACAGCGGAAATCGGCAGCCCTCTAAGACGTTCTATTTAGTATGACTACAGCTCATCTCCATCAGCAAGAGGAAGGGGCTAGACAAGGTTATCTAAACAACACCTAAACCCTTATTCAGCATAACTGACTGAGAAATTCATCTTAAAAAATAAAAAATAATACAAAGGGTTAAGCCACACACCACCGGTGCCTTGAATGTGCGCAACACAAATGGACAGTACATCAGCAGATAAACCATAAAGACGAACAGCTCTAATTGGTAAAGAACAGGCTAGATTAAACATCCACTAGGAAAACTTTTGCCTAAGATGATGAGAAGAAAAAAATTAAGAAGAGCAAACGATAAGTTGATGCTGGGATTGGCCTAACAAATTCACGTAGTTCAGTTTAGCTCACAAATCTCCCACCACGAAAGTGGCAATGCACAGACTAATGCAAAATGAGACTCCCACTGTCTTGAAAAATAGATGTCAAACCATTATCAACATAAATGCACCCACCATGACCAAACAACACAGATGAGACCTGAAGTCTCTTATAGCTGGAATTACTCGACAAGCTCATCAGCTTTGGTGACTTCAATGCTGAGAGCTTGGCACAGATCACCAGACGATGGACAAATGTCATCGCAAAAATGGATATGTCAAATGCAGCAACATTAGGACTCATCCTACTGATAAAATGCGGCTGAACACGACCTCGTGAACCACTTATACAGATTCTTCGCCCCGCCTACCAAACCGCTACAAGACGTCTTCAATGTACCCCGCGCTACAAAAACTGGCATCTCACTGACAACATCATCCGTTTAGAGCAACAGACACCTGCAGAATGTCCGAGTGACGAACGCCATGAGTAGTGCAGCATTGTTGGACCAACCACAGGCTCATAATATCCAAGCTCAATATCCGGATTCAGATTAACACGACGACCCCAAGGCAAAAAGCGACACAAAACGCTCAATGAAACAGAAAACACAGGAGAATTTCGAACAGCCAGTTGCTAAATAACTGGTGCAGCCAGCTAGAAACAATTGATAATGAAACTCAGATAACGTCTAGGAAAACTGGGCATCCTTCAGCGTACTCTGTGTACTCGGCTGCAACCAAATACCCTTGGTACCGCACCGCCAATAAACGATACAGGCAAAAATCAAGATTGGGTTTGAATAGAACGATACTGCAATTACGGAGACCACAGAACGAAAAACACCGGCTACAAACAGCAGCCTTGTTTAAGATGAGACATCACTTTATTATCTAAGACAGGCAGAACTACCGAAACATAATAAAGAGGAAATGTCCAGTGCAAACCTCAGAGGAGTTGCAAGAAGACTTGTAGTCAAGGTGGAGTAACAAGCAGATGAAATTTCAGTCCTACGCAGACCAAGAATATACACAACGAAGTATATGATGATCATGAAGACAATCTACTGACGCACAAACATCAGGAACATCTCCAAATACTGAGTGCTTGGATGGCACCACACCTGCTCACTCAGAAAGAAAAGTTAACTACAAAGATGGGCAGAACACTTCAACTACTTATCTAAATCAACAAGCATCCATCAAGAATGAAGCCCAAAACTGGAAATCAGCAATATCTCTTGCAGATCCTCCAACACTAACAAAAAATGAGAAAGCATTTGGCCTGATGTCAGATGGCAAAGGAAACTAGAGTAGATGAGTTATACCAGCAGACGTCTAACAAAAGGGCGGGAAGGCTCGCTAAGAACATGGTGAGAATTGGCTATAGTACGATCCCTTAACACCCACTCCCACCCCCCCCAAACACACACACACAACATAAACACTTGCAAACAAATATTCGTTCTTTACAATCCAATGGAAGGTAAAGCGGAATGAATGAATTAGCGAACAAAAAAGGAATGATATTTGTGCCCTTCAAACTAATCATAACCAAGCAAGAGAGAGTAAGAGAACATATACACAGAGACAGAGTGAGATAAAATTATAGACTCAAGATCACCTGTTAGTGAAATTCCCACTATATTACCCATGGACTTATTTTCACCACTAAAACCTGCGAATAAGTTAACGTTCGCGAAAACTTCGAAGGACAGAGTAAACGAATACTTACCACTGTTGTTTCTTAGTCATGATATTCTCTTCTTCGTATGGTTTTATTTCTTCTAACTTATAGTGCATTTTCTGCAGGAGTAGATGAACAAATAAACGAATTAATTAGCGAACAAAAGACAAATTAATGCATCCTTGAAACTAATCATATGGTGAGAAAGGGCTATAGTACGATCACTAACACACACCCACCCCCACACTTGCAAACAAATACTCGTTCTTACAAACCAAGGTGGTAGCGGAATGAAAGATTAGCGAAAAAAAAACGAATGATTGTGATCTTCAAACTAATCATATCAAGAGAGAGTGAGAGACATACACACAGAGATAGAGAGAGATAAAAAGATAGAGTCAAGATCACCTGTTAGTGAAATTCCCACTATAGTACCCATGGATTATATTCACACTAAACACCTGCGAATAAGTACACTTGGAGGAAGCTTCGAACGACAGAGTACACGATTACTTACCCTTTTTTCTTAATCATCAATATTCTCTTCATCATATGGTTTTAATTCTTCTAACTTATTGTGCATTTTCTGTACTTGATACTCGAGCTTTGTACTCATACTCGCTTTTCCTAATTAGATTACCGCTTCTTCGTCCCCTACTCTCGCTTTTGTCAGCTCGTTACTTGCAGAAGTTGATGAACAAATGACGAATGAATTAGCGAACAAATACAATTTAATGCATCCATGAAACTAATCAAAGGTGAGAAGGGTTAATAGTACTATCCCTAACACCCACTCACACACACACAAACACACACACACCTTGCAAACAAATATTCGTTCTTACAAACCCAAGGGAGGTAGCGGAATGAATGAATTAGCGAACAAAAAGGAATGATTGTGACCTTCAAACTTAATCATCAGCAAGGTAAGAGTCAGATACCATATACCCAGAGACAGAGAGAGATAAAATGATAGACTCAAGATCACCCTGTTAGTGAAAATTCGCACTATAATACCCATGGATTATTTTCTCACTAAACCTGCGAATAAGTTAACTCGAGAAAAGCTTCGAACGGACAGAGTAAACGAATACTTACACTGTTGTTTCTTAGTCATGAATATTCTCTTCTTCGTATGGTTTTATTTTTTTAACTTATAGTGCATTTTCTGTACTTGATACTCGAGTTTTGTAATCATATTCGCTTTTTCTAACTAGATTACGCTTTTCTTCCCACTAATCTCGCTTTTTCTCAGCTCGATACTTAGCATTCTATGTATCCCCTACGTCACAACTTTACAGTAGAAGAAAACCTTGTCTTCACACCAAATCCTGATCTAGTTTCACAGTGTGGAAAACTTATAATTCTCGCCTCCCTTTTAGCAACATCGCATTACCATAAGTAACATTTTTGCTCAACGTTTTAAATGTAGAGCGGCAAAAGCATTTGTGGTAAAACAAAAACCTCCAAATCTGTGGCCAAAACGAAAGCCTTAAATTTGTAGCAAAACTGAAGAACCAAACCTGTCTATATATAGCATTGACACTGTATATTTTTGCAAACAAAACGTTCTGCGGTGTTTATCAAGCCACAATGGGTGGCCGATTAGTGAGATATAATTAAATCCAGGACGACAAAGGCGAAAACAATATTACAAATTGTAAACCCCACTTAGCTCCATACAGCATGGACATTGGATATGATGTAACGTACTTATTGGATTGTAAAAGTAAGTCAATGCCTGTCCTTAAACGCGTATTTGCTCTTCTCTTCCATCATTTTTAAATGGTTCTAGAAGGCTATGCGTGTGTATGTGTGGAAGCTTTGCTACACGTTGCTCTTCTTTCACTCCATATATAAGTATGTTTTTATGTATCTCCTACCCTTTTGAATGTTTAGTAGGTATTGGTGCTGGTCACTCCAACGGCGTATTTTGGTAAGTATAAGTCGGTGTTTGGTCACTCCAGCGGAGGTATTATCTAGTTAGTGTGGGTGTGATCAGTCACTGTAGTTTATAATTACATTTTCCCTTGTACTATAGCTGACATTATTATGCATGGGAATATGCAGTAATATGCATGGATATATATACTAGTAAAATTCACCATCCCAGATTTAGTTATAAACATGCAATGTTTTCAAGTAATTCGTTTTACTCTGTGTGAAAAACGAATAGTCCTAAATGTATCTGCTCATCTTTTGAGGAGACATATGGATTACATCCCAAAATTGCAATAAGTCAGAGTTCAATCCAAGGTAAATCATTTGAATTGCTATCAACATGATACTCATTCAAATGCATCCTGTTTATCGGTATTGCGGTTAATGTGCAATGGTAAGACAGTAATGTGTATGGGTGCAGATAGTAGATAGTAATGTGCATGGGTTCAGATGGTAATACGCACATACACAAGATTACTGATAAGGTTCCAATTGTTTGCATGTGATTCAAATTACTCGGTGGAGGTCTTAAGATCTACAATTTCAAGTATAATACACCTTCATGTAACATTCACATGACCCTGGTTCCCATCTAAGTGGGTGAATAACGCTTTGTGCGTAATATACCCAGTGAAAGGCGACCTCAGCTATAGCACTTTATAGTTTGAAGACTTCCATTATCATAGACTAATTTATATATGTTTGTGCTTAATATACCCAGTATAAGGCGAACTCAGCTATAGCACTGTGTAATTTTATGGTGTCCAGACTATATATGTTTACTTTTTGTAACTCTATAGGTCCAGAGCATGCAGGCAAAAATTCGAATTTTAAACATGTTCCTCTCTTCTAACTTTTTAAAAATCAAATTTTGTAAACTTTTAGGAAAACAATTTGCGATAAAATAGCAATGAAAGTGCCTTCATATAGACACTCAATTGGCCTTTTTTGTTTATTAAACGTAAAATAGTGATTTAAATGTGATTTTAATAGCAACTGCCTACCCCACGAGGAAAACGCAATTGACGTTTAGTAAAAAAAAAACAAAGTTACTGTTCTTAGTGTGACGTGATTGGTGCCACTCTGGCATTCCGTACTTATCACTTTTAATCTCAAATGATAATAATGTATCTTAATGTCAACTTAATAGTAGGACATCAGTTGTTGACGAAGACAAGAGCTTTATATACTTTCAGATCTGGGAGACACGTCTCCCCTGCCTCCTCTTACCTTTAATTTCTCCTTTTTAAACACTCTATTTTGGAAACACTGATATAACTTGTTCATTAAGTTAACATAAAACACGATCGTGCAAATAAAATGAGAATCATTGTAAGTGATTTTCTGGGAAATCGCCTTAAATATATTGTTCACATATAAAAGTCAAATAAAGAGAGAGAAAAAGTACTAAGCAATAAACTAATTATATTTAAGTCATATCGACACTCATTAGACCATTTCAATTCCTTGACAAGCATTTCACTATTTTAATTGCATTGATCTGAACGCAAAGGGAAGCAAATATGAATATGGGATCAATTAAAATAAATAACACCATAAATGATAAGTTCAATTTACATACTAGCATAAAGGAAAACGCACTTACTGTTGAACAAATCATTACATTTCTCCGAATTTTGGTCCGCATTGTCCCCTACTGCAAAACACATTTTGAGTGAACTGCACGAGCTCTTTGAATATGTTTATGTTGGATCTTTACCCTCTGGATCGATATAAACGACTAAAGGTAATAGTGCAATGATTTGGTTGTCAAGGAGAAACCTTCTGCAATATATAATCTTACAGGAATTTACCTGGTGACAGTTACATATACAGCAAATTTATATTAGGAAAATTACAGATATCAAAGCAGATGTTTGCAGGATGTTGGGATGGAGATTTATTCCCACATCCTTCTACAGGTCTAGCTACTATATCTTAGCCTCGACTGACATCTAACTATGTCAAGGAGGTAAGAGTAACTAGTACAAGACTAAAGTCGTTGTCCATCAAAATCTAGGTTACTGCGCTCCATCCATGCCTTTCCCAATCTTGGATCATAATCCTTGTCAGGAAAAAAAAAGCAAACCAGAGATCTCTCTTGTAAATCAAACACTATTTTATTTCCCGATCATAAACAGATACTGTCTATTTTGATGATTTTTTGAGGGGTATATGTCACCGCCTGCATTCTGTTCCTATCTTTACACATGGATGTATTAAGAAATTATATTGCATTGAAACATGGGTTACTGTGACAATTTATTTAAACTGCTCAAAATCAATTAACAAATTACGGCTCACTATCTTGATTTAGTATCAGTATTAAACGTATTGATCTCTGCATACAAATTAAACATTCATTATATACATAAAAACTCTGAGAATAAAAGTGCAGAAGGAATGCTAAATGTGTACCGGTACCTATGCAAAGTTACAAGCAGTATTTAGTCCATATTACTGATAATGCTACATTTCTCATTCAGTTGTATTTGTTGTTTGGAATACAAGCATGCAATGTGATATAGTAACATAGTTTCATTTAACTCGACAATAAAGATTTAAACTTCAAAGAGAGATAAAATAATGGCAGCCCATTCAGCCTTGAAAACATTTGTTCATTTCAGATCTCAGACTTGATAAAGGCCAT
Source organism: Margaritifera margaritifera (assembly GCA_029931535.1). Lineage (NCBI taxonomy): Eukaryota > Metazoa > Mollusca > Bivalvia > Unionida > Margaritiferidae > Margaritifera > Margaritifera margaritifera. Next base: position 2,902,986 of record JAQPZY010001435.1, on the reverse strand, counting down.
GACACGTTTGACAAAGCAATATATATTTATTGGCTTTTCAAAAGAAAGAACGAAGAAACTATATGCACAATCATTGGCACATGAAACTGTGCAATAGCCAACATGCGTATTAACTCGCTTAAATAGGAACAAAATACATGATGCGGTGTTGCATCTTGCTTGAATTCTCAAGGGGACATTGTATGTACCTCTGTCCCCTATAACGATCAAGATATGTAAATGTATTAAATGTAGGGGAACACAGGCAGATTGGGGTGGGAAAATGTCATATATGTCGCTCACAGTCCAAAACTGATGATATTGCAGTGGCTATTTCTGTGGCAATCATGTTTGTTTTCTAAATGCAATCATGCCCTTTTCCCCTCACAAACCGGCTATGGTTAGGATTCAAACGGCAAAGAAAACCTATAAAGCAAAGCATCCTTAAAATACAAAATCCATTTTTAAAAAATTAAACCTCACTCTTTTAAAAGTCCAAACCTCAACTGGAACATCATCATGGAACACATCTCAGGGCAAAGAAGTTTCTCCATTAATCACCTCTTGCAACATAAGGACTATTCTACATCCCCGTTCTCGCAGAGGAAATTAGTTACAAATCAAGCAATTGTGTTTTATTTTGACGAGTCAAATATATATTGGCATGACTTTAATCGTATATCAACAAATCAAAAGCGGCTAAAAGCTATTTTGGAATCACTTGCTTATTTAGTATTCTGCACATCAGTTTAATATCAACGCCAACTTCCTTCAATTAAAGGTAGAAGCCTGTCATACTTGTGAGAGTTTTAAGTCAGAATTTAATTCACATCACTGAACAGTTTATATTTAAAAGCATGTTTATGACAAATATTGCTTCAATATTATATAGTATGACTTCAAAATGTCAGTGCGATGCTAGCCCAATTTATGGTTCTGGGTTTCGAATAGTTTTGAGTTATCTGAGATCACTGATATACGAATATATATTACAATGTAGCTGAGCAGGTTATTTGAATTATGCTGAGTATTCAGCTATCAAATGTTTGGGTTAGCGACATTTACTGTATTCAAAGTTTGTACAAGCTATAAAAACTGATTATCACCGGTATACAATTTTTTCAAAGTCGTCTGCTTCAGAGATAAAATGTGCCATTTATTTGGGATTTTGATGCGCTGAATTAAAATATGACAATTTAAAACAACTGATTGGCTACTGTTTCCAAGATGTTGTTGCAGGCTATAAGATCACCTTCCATGAAGAAGAATGGGACAAGATTCTTTTGACTGTCACAGAACATGGAAACCCTAACAGCACCTGCCAGGAGATTCCACTGCTGTAGTCTGGAGCCCAACAGCTCTGCCCTTACTCTTGGGTAGTTCCAAATCCCTGACAAGGTCATTCAGTTCACCTTGTGTTATGAGGTGTTGTTCAGAGGAGGAGGAAGGGAGAAAATATGGATCATGTGACATTGATGGTTCAGGAGTAGAAGTTTCATCCTCTTCCTCGTCTGACTCAAGTGAGAATGATTCTGGTGCATCAGGAACCGGCGCTCCTTCTCCGTGGGGTACTGGGCGTATAGCTGACGGAATGTTTAGATAATGCACAATCCACTTTTTCTTCTTTGACACACCTTTCCCAACTGGAGGCACCATGCAGAAGTAACAATTGCTGATATGATCTGTTGGCTCTCTTCAAATCATTGGCACTGCAAAAGGCATAGATTTAATTTTCCTGTTCAACTACTGGCAAAGATTTGTTGCACAAGTGTTGCAGCATATGTGCGGGGCCCACATCTTGTCCTGATCTCCAATTTTGCAGCCAAAATAAAGGTGATAGGCTTTCTTAACCATAGTGGTTATACTCCGCTTTTGTGATGCAAAAGTCACTTCACCACAAACATAGCAGAAGTTGTCTGCATTGTTCACACAAGTACGAGGCATCTCTGCTCACCTTGGCTAAACAAAAATGTGTCCCTTTGCAAAATCAAACACTGACAAATAAGAGAGCACGACACTGTATGATTTGTAGAGCTAATATAGGGCAATTTCTTCAGCAGAGTGATGTAAGCTTAGTTATGATTGCATCATCCATGACTTCTAGGAATAAACATGATGCAATTCATATCATGTATGACGCAATACCAGCTTCAGATTGCATCATTCATTGTTTTGCATAAAAAACAAGTACTGTCCAAACCCAGTCATAGATTTATTCATAGATCCAGTCAAAGATGTATTTGAGTCATTTCTGGTTTAGACTGAGATCCCTTCCCTTTATAACTCACTTATCTCCGCCATTCCCAAGTCAAGGGTCGTATATACTGACCCAGTATAATATCTTTAAAACTAGAGCCAATCAACAATTTTAAGCATCGTTTTCGTTCTCAGTGACCCAGAATTAGTAAAGTTTGACAACATTTATTGCGGAAGCATTTTGGCTGTAGACCAGTGTTATACCAACATGCACAATTTTATACTAATATTGGTTATGATAACAATAGTTCACACATAGCCATCGTAGCTCTTTGTTTCTGGGTCCCTGACTTTCAAGTTTTACAATTTGGTCTGTAGACTTTTATGTACATGACTCTCAGAGTTTTGAAAAATGTGACTATATAATTACTTTAACAAATCCTACAGAGAGCCCTGAACATATGAAAATTTTCACCGACTTGTCTAATTTCAGAAATCCAATCAATGAAGCTCAGAAGAATTTTACGTTCAAATAAACAATAGGACAACAGTCTACAAAATGTTTTAACAATACAAATGTGCCACTAGCCTATGTGTAAACGGTATGGAGTAAGACTAAAGTATTGATACATTTGAGCCTTTGTCGTTTTTCTGGTAATCTATGTGATTATTTGTAATCTGTGCTCCTGATTTTTCCTTATGTGTGGCTGATTTGCCTTATTTCCATTAATTTTCTGACACTTTCATTAACTCCGGTACAAACCGCGCAGATCTACCAGAATAAAGACTCCATGTGGAAGGTTACATTACTGTGAAGGCTGTAAACAAATTTATATATTTCTAACTCATCGCTTTTTTACTTTGACTTTAACCTTTCCTTGAGATTGTCATTAGCCTGGAAAAAATGTCGTACAGATCTAGCAGAACAAAATGAATCCAAGTGTAAATGTTCTAGTACTGTAAACGACTGTCAACAAATCTTCTATTTTTATAACTGTTGATTTGCTTGCTTTAACTACATCAATTATGATTTGTTTGTTTGTTTTCTTGGGGGAGCGGGGACTGAGGTTGACGAGGGGGGGTATTGTTTTTCTTTTTTCATGCAGCTACCTATGTTAAGTTCTGTAAGACTGAGATCAAAGTAATCCAGCCACTAAATTGTACTATTGTATTGCCATATAGTTTGCCTTGTCAACTTGTGAACACAAATGTTCATTACATTTCAATCTTAGAATGCTCACTTCTAAAATCATTTTTTAATCAAAATAGCTGTAGATAAAGCTTAATTTACACTTCACTGTTAATTTAAGTCATGGCAAAACTCCTAATAACTCAGAATTTGAACGAAAAACAAGACTAAAAAGTGTATTATTGTGTATATAGTATAAAAAGCAAACTACCCACCATTGTCTCTTTTTCAAAACTTAACCAAAGCTTCTGAAACATCAAATATAGGCCACATTGACCTAATTTTGGTGACATGGCAATTAAACCCGCAAAAAGGCATCAAGACACAAAACGGTATAGTCCGATGTCTAGTACTTAAGATAATGTAATGCTAAAAAAATGACATTCTTTTCAAAAACACTAGTCCCTATAATGGTGAAAACTGCAGTAATTAAAGCATTATTTATATAGCCTGTGAAGAATTTATTTAAGGCAACATTTTGGCAAGATCTTTGTAGGTTTGTAACTAAATACTTTATTAAGTGCAGAGATCCGGAGCCTGTTTACAGCACAATGTTAGAATCAACCAGGGGATTCTACATGGGATAGATAGAAAGATGGCGGACACAGAAAATGCGGCGCTCTACTGAGTAAAAATTTCATTAAACGTACAAATTAGTGCCGGTAGTATATGTAAGCTGCTCTTTTCAATATTTGGATTTGCAGCTATATCAACCATTTAAGTAATAAACAAATGAACAAACAATAAACAAAGTGCAAATGATAACAACAATAATGAATACATCATATTCACTGGCAAACTAAATGTTATTGAGATTTGGTGTAATCAAGCTAACAGTGAATGAATCAAAACTGGGCTTAATTTTATCTTGAAGAGTAGTTAGATCCGAAACAACCTCTGGGAAAATAAAAATGTATGATACATTAAACTACACAGTCACGTTGTTAGATATGGGTGAATGAATGGATGAAACAAAATGAATTAATATATTAACAAACAAAGGACAAATTATTGAGTCCTTAAAACCAATAAAAGGGAGAGAAGGGGTATAGTATGATCTCTGACACACACGTTTGGAAACAAATACTCGTTCTTACAAAGGGGACCCGCGGTAGCTCAGTGGTAGAGAATCGCACTCGTAACCGAAGGGTCGCGGGTTCGATATCCACATAGGCTAGCCCGGGTCGGCTGTCTCAGTGTTTCCTTGGACAGGCACTTAATTCACACTTTCTCGACCTGATATAACCAATAATGAGTTACAAGTGCAGTTAAATCCAACAAAACGAAACTCGTTCTTCAAAACTAACAAATGACACTGAACAGTGTAATATCGAATGACAATGCTGCATGGAGAACGTTTGGTTCTTCACTTTGCTACAACATAACTGTTTTCATTTTGCCGTCCTATTGTCTCTGCTATAACCATTGTCAGAAAGTGTATTGGAAAATATCCAATGTCAACGCTGTATGTGAAAAGTTTGTTTATTCTCTTTGCTACAAATTTGCGGTTTCGTTTTGTCACACTAGAGGTAGTGTGCTCACTGACCTGCTGCCTATTGTTGCTTCCATAAACACTAGCAGAACGTTTGTTACAAACTATCCAATATCAATGCTGTATGGAACACATTTGGTTCTTCACTTTGCAAAAATGTACCGGAGTATTTGTACTTGTCAAACATAGAATAATTTAATTCGTAGCTGCCCAAACTAAATAGATGACGCAAAATACTTCCTATGTCATGCTTTCTAAATCAGCATTTGAGAAACAAGATGGTTTTGACATGATGCAAAAGTCATCTTTCTTATGACACACGTTTCACCTCCAAGGGACAGCGGACGATGCCAAGTTCTATCGATGGATCAACTCACGTCTTCTAAACGAAGTATCATGCAGATTACTAACGATCAATATCAGATGTGCTTAATCCGTGCGATCATGGTGGCTGGAGCTTATACAGAGAAAACTGATATGGAAACTATTAAGGGGAAGAATCAGAAGATTACACTTGCCTCAACAGCGGAGAGAAACAGAAATCTTTTGTAGACAATCATGAATTTCCAAAGAAAACGTGTGTGGAGTTCCTGAAATACAGAAACTTCAAGACGTATTATCCCCTCATTATACGTAGAAAGTGTACACTCAAGTCATTTGTTTAGATCTCCTGTTTCAAGGACCCCTTTTCCAGACAGAAAATACATTCACATCTATCACCACCAAAATCACGTTTATGTCATTTACAGTATCACTGGAGTCCTCTGAATCAAATACTATTGTGACAAACGTGACCATGGATTTACCAATCGGGAGCAAGATATTAATTGTAGAGAGAGATGTCGTTGCTATTTAGCTTCCATATCTTGCATCCCTGATTAGCAATAAAGGATTCAGTGCTTTATCTGCAGACGAGCATTCTTGAGTCGAGCATGTTACTAGCGACATCGCATGAAACAATTCCAACAACGAATTACTGACAGTATGCATCACCTGTTGACAGCATATTCATACCTATAAAATAAAGTCACACGTTTATCCAAGAAAGAGGTGATGTCCCATTTGTGGTCAATTTGTCAAGTCGGATCATCAATGTTATATTCAGAGATAGAACAATAAACCCGAGTTAATACTGAATGACCAGAACAAGAAAAAGAAAGTGGACCGAGGTGTCGATTTTATCTCTTTTTTTACTTGGAATATTCGCAAGAGACAGCGATTTACATTCCTAAGTTTTGTGTGGCTCATCGCGCTTGCCACGACTGTATTTGGGAACCTTTATTTCATCACCGAACTGTAGCGTCATTCCAGGAGGCCGTGAAAAAATACATCGTGGTTCCCACACTCTTTTTTTATTCACTGAATGTGTTTTTGACCCCACCGACGACAGGATGTGTATCGTAATGGCCACTTTCATCAATTCTCTACAGTCATTGCTCACAATTTCTCAGGGTACGACGGACAGTTCTTTTGGAATATTGTTTCACAACAAGGAACCAAATTTTCACCTTTAATCGAGTCAAAATCATTTACGATAAAGTGGGACATGTACTATTTAAAGAGTCCATGATTTATTTGGCTGTGTCTTTGTATAAAATGCCTGAAACATTTGTAATGACAGAAATGGCAAAGTGTTATTTTCCACACATGTTCAATACCATACGAATCAAAACGCCGTGCTCCCGCATTTGCATGAAACCCATTATTACGACTGTGTGGTATGCGAACATAGCAAAGAGAAGTTTTCTATGCTTGGTACCAATCCCACTCTTCAGACCCTTTTGATTTTCAAGAAGAGATGTTGAAATATTGTCGGTCCTATGTGGACATTTTACGATGTTGTTGGGAAAATGTCGATAGTTATTTCTTGAGACAGAGGTATCGATCCCTTAAAGAAAGATTCTGTCAATGCCAAAGCGTGTGGATTAGTGCACCGAAAGAAGTTTATGCCCAAGAACAAACTAGCCATTATACCACCTCAATCCTATCAATATGTCATCTTTCGATATTCAGCCAAAGCTTACATTTAGTTACATTACTTGTGTTAAACTCAAGACAAATGGATACAATATACAAGAAACGGTGGAACAAAGAAGATTGAACCTTATTCCGTGGAAGGTTGTGACGTAGAAAACCTATAGATCCTGTATAAAGTTTCACATAGGTTTATTTCATGGATACCTCACCTGTTATCTTCACAGAACCCTAAAAAATCCTTTCACATAGTTCACTATGGAAGAGTTGTACCACAAAAGTTACCAACAACGCCAGAGTTTGGAAAGTCAAATATACCAAGTTGTGGAAATGTGGGAATACGACTACGATCGACGTTTCAAAACAGATCCAGAATTTTGACTCATCGTTGAAAGTACGATGTGGTGGAGATTGAACATTTGAATCCAAGCGACAGTGTGTTTGGAGGACGGTACTGATCATTAGAAGGCATCGACTTGGAACACGAATAACAGAACGAAGGAAGACGATCGTTTGCTAAAGTCCGATGTTGCCTAAGACCAAACACTTTTTGAATCCAGGTCAATACTTTCACATGATTGATGGTAAAGTAAAACTTATCAAACGCGTTCAAATCATACGTGAAGATTTTGATCTTAGTAAATTACGATGTCATGGCGTTTGCTCCCTACGACTAGTTTGGAACTGGCATAATTGCTGCTTACGTGGTAGCAAATGCCCGTTTAAAATTGTATTCGGTGTTCGAACCTTTAAAAGACCGCGTCCTTTACTTTGACACCGACAGTTGTATGTACATCGATCGACATGGAGACACCCTCGCATTGAGAACGTTCGCTTAGGAGCGTGGACCGACGAACATTCCGAAGACACTATTCTGAGTTTTGCTAGTGGCGGACTCAATAATTACTGCTATCAGTACCGAGATAAGAAAGGACAACATCATACCAAATCCAAAGTGAAAGGACTAACCCTCATCTATCGTTCGAGTCAAGTGTTGAACTTTGACGTGTTAAAAGAAGCCTTCAAGGCGAGTCAAGATAAAGACATTCGTGTACATTTACATTGACTTTGTACATATTCAGGTTAAACGCAAAGAACAATGCATCCTAAATGGCAGAGATGTTTTAGTCATCACTATTTGATTACCTTCAAAATGTTCAAATGGTCAGACATTGATCAACATGCAACACGTGGTAAAACGTTTGATGCCACGACTTAAAACCTCAGTATTTGCAGTGATAGACCAAATTCCATGACAGGAAGTAAATATTTTGCAAGATTACAAAGTGCTTTTAAAAGAAGAATGAACTCCTTTACGACATGTCGTGTGTAAATTTTTGGGTATGGCCTACCGGCGGACTCCCTTTATTACACGGTTCACTATTTCACGTGAATGGACATTTTAGAAGAACCGATTAAGGATCGTTTGATACTGATCAACTACAAACACGTTATAAAACTCACGATACTGCGACTTTTGTCATCAGTGTGTGTTGTGTGTGTGATATTGACTAAATATATTGAATTTTCGTTTACCAGCTGATTCTCTGTGGCAAATTTATTACCAGTGCATGCAAAGACATGGCCACCAAAACGTTGTCTGTGAAAGAAGAAATCATAATAACGTGAGATTACAAAGATGCATACCTTTTTTATGATAATTATCTAAAGAATAATATAATCAAATGCATTTCAATTAAACTTGCAGCTCGATGTTTCTGAGGCGCAATTAAAACCTGACCATTTATCACATACTTTTATAATTATACTTTGTACTTTGATAGCAAGAAATCGGTCCACATAGAAAAGATCTCAATACACTGGACGTAAAAATCTTCTGCTCTCCTATCTATGGAGGTAGATGGAATTTTGCATCCATTCGCTGAACTAAAACAAGCACATCCAGCGTCTTCGTTTCATTATGGATCAAATAAACAAAGGTAATTATGTGGGTCCTGGCGAACCAAGCATATATTACCGTTGAATATCTAAATTTCGTTCTCGTTCTTGGTTCGTGCACCATGTATCTCGGAATGTCAAGGTGAACAAAATATTCAACAAAATGAGATTTTAAAAGCGCGCTTCAGTTCAAATTAAATAAAATGTAATAAAAATTACGAAATTACCTAATGCTATATTTGCTCAATGTGTGTGTACTAGCTGTTCAAACCAGGGCCGCAGTTCAAAAATGTTGGCCTTATGCCATTTCTATTGATAGAAAACCTATATTGTAATTCTGAGAAGAATAAGGCAATACAAAATTTGGTTACTGTCAAATATGCTTTTTATATCATGTCAGACTCTCCCCCCCCCCCCAAAAAAAAAAAAAAAAAAAAAAAAAAAACAAACAAACCGATCAGTATAAAATATGGAATTAATAATCGGAATAATATCCAATATGAAGAGAACAAATATCTGTGGTGAAATGGCCTGAATAACACATTTAAAAGTGCATCATACTTTTTAGTACACTGATATTTTTATCGAAATAGATTGATAAGAACCTTAAAAATGCATCCATTTTTTGACATATTAATATCATTATTTATACATTTTCACTGCAATTCAATATACTTTTGGAAACAATAAAAATATATTACTGATGCAAATAATAAAACATACAGTCACACAACAAGCGATCGATTTCTATACCTTGGCCTAATTGGCACATTCCAATAAGAAGTCACGTGGTCTTTATGTCAAGGTACGTACCCTTTAAAAGCTACTAGAAATAAACAAGTGTTGACATGCTCTAAATAACTCAGTCCTAGAGTGCAAGACATCCAACATGTTATGTATGATGGGGTGGGTGGGGTAGGGTGTCGATGTATTACTGCCTTAATACTCGATGCAATATAGCTCTGTTCCGTTCGCAACACTAGGGAAACTAAAAGCCATATTTTCAAAAATGTGTCGAATAGCTTAGAGTCTAATTGCTTTAGAAGTACTATACTTGTTCTAGTGCCTTTTTCCTGACCGAAGCAATTCTAGGCACATTCAAGTAGTTGTCTATATCAACATATGTTGACCGCTATTTCAGTTGCGTGAAGAGCGATGACAGCCGGGGAAACACGAAATAGACTGAAATCAGTGTTCATTTTCATTAACGAAACAAATAGGTTTAACCACATATGGCCGAATGTGATTAGCGATATTCGTTTCGCTAAAGAAATTAACCCCTGATTCAATGTTTGAATAAGCCACTGTTTCAAAAATTCTGGAGTACTACCTTGAGGGCTTATAGTAATGTACAAGGCAGTAAAGGCGGGCAGGCGAATGTACTTTGATTATGAAGAAATAGATATACATTTTGGTATTAGTGATGTTCTATTTCCTCCAATAAAAAATCCGTAACACAGTGTCCTTGCAAATGACTAACTGTAGCACGGTACAAACTGACTCCCGGACCATGTTACGCTACACTTCGCTTTGAATTTACGATTGGTGACACTCTTAACATTCAACAGATTTGACGGAACGACCTTCATCAAAAGTATGCAATTTCTCGTATATCTTACAGGATCAAATCTTAATTTTCATATAATTAGCGATTCATTTTTCCTTGAACCACATTTTTTACGTAGCAAAAAGTGCCTTCCGATGCACTGGCGGAAACACGTCCTACAGGTACAATAGTTTTCATAGTTGCATGCAAAATCAATATATGTACCTCTGACGAAACATTATAATCATATTTACAATATCTAGAAAATGTAACGATGTTTTCATATCATTAGATCGCTATTATAAAGGAATGACTGATAACACTGGAAAATATCAGATTTGGCGGATTAATATTGACAGAACTATATGCGGTGAATCGACAGAGGATAAGCAAGTGAACTGTAAGCAATGTAATAACTCAGCTAATAGTATAAATGTTACACATGTTTCTGAATTGTCTTTGTTATTAACAGAACCGACCACAGCTGTACTTTCTATATGGAAACCTTGATAGCCATAAAGTTACATATATGCATCTAATATGACTATCAGTTATGGGAATGTGTTGACTGGAAGAAGCTTACTATGGCAGCCTCCATTACATTACATAGTGATGTTTGCCACATCCAATGTAAGAAAGGCCCTATGTGTATGCAATATGTGAGGCTCGTTGTATCTTGTTTATTCTTTATGCAACACGATAATTACAATGCAATCTCTTAATTATATCTCAATGTCGTTATCTATTGCGCATAAAATGCAACTTCAAATTGTCTGTTTTAGCTCTTATAAATACCTTTCTCCGAAAAGCAGGTGGTACCAGCACATTCCATTGACAATTTCTTTAAGCAAATAATGTAGCATTGTATCACTTATTACTTTCTAAACATGATATTTGTCTATACCGCATCCACACACCTGTGAAGCCCGTTTGCATTATCAAGAGCCCTTACTTATAATTGTGACTCCGTCTCTACCGCATCCGCTTCCTTTTCTAACCTACCCATGAGGCAAACTTAACTGAAATGCAAATAATGTTTACCTTTTACCGCTGGAATCATGGCTTTTGTAGTTGTTATCCTTGTCATAGTTCAGTGCGCACAGAATATGATTAACACAGTTTTTACATACAAGGTTTAAATGGCTTGTCCAGGACACACTGTTTCAGATCAAACATTAGCCTTTCAATTTTGTATTTAGCTTTACATTCCATTAGCCGGGTTTTCATGAACAGAAATGTCAGCGTTTATTCGTGTTTTAGGGTATAGATTTATTTCTATAGCATAGTGACCCTAGTGGAAAATTTGGGAATAAATAGACTGGGGTGTATATTGTTATGTCAAATGCATAAGTTGGGAAATGTAATTCCGACATTTTTTTACATTGTTTATTGTCGTTGGTCAAATCCAGTAGAAAGTAAAGTGGTCAAGATAAATAAAGTTAAGGAAAAGTGGTCAACGGATTTTATTATCATTTATTACCCTACACTGAAAGCTTGTTGCTACATAATGATGACACAACACAACGAGTATATCTATCTTCAGCACGCCAATATTTGGAACATTTTGCCTCATGGTAGGTTAGGCAGGAAGCGGCAGAGACAAAAATACAATTACAATTAAGTTGGCACTAAATTGTTTTTGTAATAGTGGTTTGTTCAGGTCGCAAAGTATCGCATGCCATGGTTTTTAATCAAATATCAACACTATCAACACTTATATATTTTTATCCTTGTTGGGAAATGGAAAATAAATTCAATAAAGGTTTTTGCATAGTAAACCTCTGCTGTGTTAGTTGATTCGTGTACAATCACACAAACCCTCGTCTATATAGCACAACAAATCTCCATATTTCGCAATGTTCAACTTCACAATAATCCATGCATAAACATACTGCAAACATGTATATAGTAAGTCACTAACACACATGTCCCAAAAAACATCTTAATATACAAAAACAAACTCACTTTGATAATTTCCGAAAATGAACAAAAGTAGGCTTCGGATAAATCGAGCAGATACACATTTATATTATGACTGGCAGCACAATCTTTAACCAGGCTGGCACAAATATGATTTTTGCACTACATATGTCCACGCGTGCATGAAGCCCTGAATCATGAATTCGTGACGTCACTATAAATAATAAGGGAGACACGTAGGAATAAATGATTGGTATCTTTATAATTAAAAATATACCCATGGCCAATCTTACGAAACTTTGGAGAGCTTCTTAAAACTTGAGCAACTGCAATTACGGCATCGGCAATCGCTTGTTTTACTGCATATTCCAATCCCCATCCACCCACCCCACTACCCCGCGTCACACTCTCTCTAGACAGTGATCCAAGAATCAAAAGGTAAAATCCCTCATATATATGATAAGTCTTTATTTTATGATATGATACGTAAAGTTCGGTCAATAAAAGTTCGGAAATCTCATTCTAATTAAAATTGTTGTACAGTTAGCATATGCTTCCTACCAGGAACCCCAGGCGCGGAAGTCCACGATGATACCTTTCTCGTAAATGCATACTTACATGGGCAAAATACCTGCAAACTTTCGTGAATTTACAAGCCGTTTAGAAGATGTGGTAACGGGTGGGCAGATAGATAGTCAGACAATATTTCCGACGATTTTGTTATGACAAAAAATATGCAGTAATATGACCTACCTGTCACAATATATATCGAATTGAATGAGATAAAGATATCACTGCTTGAATGAGCTCCATTTCCAGCACTAACGTATTTAAGTCAGTTACAAATACATTGATCCTTATTAATCAGCTTCATGGTTGTCCAGTAAAGTAATACTCAAAATCTTCTTCTTGAGATATTAAAAGTTTGGATATCAACAAATACACTCTCAATGTAAGGTCTCAATATCCAGGATATTATCGATGTAGAGAGAGAAAGGAAACTATGTATGTAGTGGGTAAGTCTACCTACCAGACTTTGGTCTATACGTGACACTGATTCGGATTACGCTTGCTGTAACCTGTATGTAATATCGCGAGGTTGTAGGCTGGAAATATATGCAAAACAAGTCAAGATATATATTATTGAAACATGACCTAACTATTTGGAGTTAAAAAATGCCTTTTCAAACATTGTATCATTCTTTAGAAATATCAATAGCGACGATTACTGTAAATTGTCCAATATTTTGTAGGACGTATACGATTAATTTTACGATAGCTACGTTTAAATTTGCATTGTTTTAAGTCAATTCAAGAATAGTAGAGCAGAAAATTTTAAAACCTAAATATATGCAGCATTGTACGCAATTTAAAGGAAACTCAGTAATTAACATATATATTAGTGTAACAAGGCAGTACTTTTAAAAAAACAATGGGAAATATGTAGGAAACTATTGCAAACACATCTATCTAGACAACAAGCTAAACACACACACACACACACATACACACACACACACACACACACACACACACATGGACTGGGGTGATGGGGTCGAAAATGAATGTGTGTATTTATTTCATCCTGTTACCGGCTTTTCCTTGTACTTGTTGTTTGCTCAATAGCGGCACTGCAGGTGGGCCTTGAGTAAACACACCTATCCAAACGCAAAAGTAATAAACACTGTAACTGAAACGGAGCTTTAAACGGAACCTTTTCAGCTAAGCTGAAAATCTTGTAACACATAGCAAAAGGCATGAATACAATGAAACTTTACTGAAGACTAAGGCACGTCTGGCTAAAATTACTTCATATGAACATTTTAAACAATGGCTCAATGTATCTCAGATAATAATCAGCTAGTTTATAAAGCAACTTCTAAAGAGTTGTTTTGTCAATAAGATAATATCTGTTCATTGTGTTTCACGAACATAATTATCTAATTACACTTTGGCCTTTTTTATTTACCGTGAAAGGTTTTTAGACCAAATATACGAAGCCCGATATTGAAGGTTTCATGGATATATTATAATTGAAAAATAGATTAAAATAATATAAGTACATCATGCATCTATTCTGCTGTAAAATGTCCTAAGACAGACACAGAAAAACAAAAACGAACATTTTAAGAACACGACAAGGAGAAGACAGAGAAAAACAGAAAGAAATAACGACAGACAGAAGACATAAGAGAAAGTTATTTGGAAGAAAAAGGACAGACAAAGGAAAAAGTATGCAAAAGAACTAGAAAAGAAAAAAAACGGAATAATGAATAATAGTATATATATATATATATATATATATATATATATATATATATATATATATACATATATATATATATATATGAAACAAAACCTGAAAAATCTAAAATGTAAAATGTGTAAGAGGTCTGTCACAATTAGTATAGTATATATACCATGCGAACTCAAAGTTTGAAACATTGATTACATTTATCATTCTAATTATATCCAAATAAGTAAGTTTTTTATATTTCAAAATTGTTTAATCTCTCTCCCTTACTCCCTCTCTTTGTCTCCAAGAAAAGATATGTATACAAACACACACACACATATATATATATATATATATATATATATATATATATATATAGAGAGAGAGAGAGAGAGAGAGAGAGAAAGAGAGAGAATTACAAATATACACCAAACAGAGCGGACAGCGATATTCCTGGATTCTGCTTGATGCTTGATAACATTAACAGAATTTTTAAACACGAATAAATACTATTATCATACAGGTTAGATAATTTTAATTCGTACTCTACGTAAATTCGAACTTGGATCTACGGGTTACGGCACAAATCACCTTGCCTGTAAGCACCAACCTCTATACCATCTCGACCATGCACACATCACCAATAAATGATGCTACTAAGTCGGGAGTATAGGCATTCGTGCGTAGCAGACATACCCGCATGTCGACCTAGTAATTAATTCTCATCTTTGTACACAGTCCATCTGGATTCCTACTACAGAAATCAAGGTATATATAAGTTATTATAGAGAATTACAAATATACACCAAAAATAGCGGAAAGTGCTATCATTCGATTATACAGGAGAATGCGTGATAACATTAACAGAATGTAAGTAATACTATAATACTATAATATATATATATATATATATATATATATATATATATATATATACCAGTCTTAAAGTTCTGAATAGCCACTTTAACAATATCCCGTAAACATCTTTACTGTAGAAATAAACATCTATTGAGTAACCACCTTTCTTTAGAGGACGCTTATCTCACTTACCAAAAGTAGGTCGGTGTTTCATGGATGTTTTGATTTCAGAGAGCCGAGATCTCCAGTGTCACCCAGCCTAGGATTCGTAATCCAAGGGACACGGGTTCAATACACTTGCATGCCAACCCAGGTCTGTCTGTGTGTCTTCTTGAGAAAGGCGCTTTGCTCCCATTTTCTCGGCATGATATAATGTGTTAAAAGAACCGTTAAAACCAACAAACACAAAGCAAACTCTCCCCTCCCCGCCCTCAACGATTTTTTCGGTCAAATTGTAAGTGGAGAAAAACACAAAAAGGAAAATGAAAATAGGGCAGAAAGAACAAACAGAGAAAAAGAAATAGAAAAATAGCAACAGAGACAAAGGAAGGAAAATGAAGAAAGAAAACTGGACGAACAGAAATATAGTAGGAAGTGGTATCCATACATACATAGTTGAAAGGAAAGTTGATTAAGATAAATAAGAGCAAATCAAAGTCCGCTCTATTTTTATTTTCTTTTCATTTTCTTTTCTAAATTTTCTTGATAACAATAATATAGTTTTTAAAAATACGAATAAATTATATTATCATACAGGTTAGAGAATTAGAGAATAGTCGAGAAGGTGTTGGGGTTGGTGCTTACAGGTAAGGCAATGGGTGCCGTAAACCGCGGATCCAGGTTCGAATCTCCGTAGAGAACTAATCGTAGTCTGTTCCTTTTCCGAAGTTATCACTCTTCCCTGTTTATCTTTGACTGGTATTGAGTGGTTGGATCCATGAGCACAGAGCTGTTTTATAATCTTGCATACCATGCTCAGTTCACCTTTTGTTGCAGCTTGTTCCGCCTCATTTGCCAATTCCTCAACAAAGGTTCTTTTATCATTCCGAGCACTCCTTTTTACTACTTTACCCTTCATCTTATATTCTCTCTGTGCCTCTTCAATCAACCTTGGTGATTTAGAACTCAGAAACTTGTCTTTGGCCTTTCTCCTTTCATCTATTTTCTTCCATGTCACTGGTGTTAACCATCTCTTGTCATTTTTCTTCTTATAACCGATGACTCTCTTTGCTGCTTCAGAGTATGCATTTCTACAAAAATCTACTGTAATGACAGTTACTCTACCTTATTAGACTCTCTGCAAAGATGTATTGTTACTCACGATCGACTGGATAATGCGTCAAACAACTTCCGACCATGCCAGAGGGATCCAGTGGACACCCTTCTAAAACCTTGAAGACCTGGACTTTGCTGATAATCTGGATGTCATCTCATCAAGGTGCTCTCATCTTCAAGAGAAATCTGACAGACTCTGCAAATACGCTCAACAGACGAGCCTGCATATCAATGCAAAGACAAACCAAGTGATGTGCACAACCGCAACAGCTACTCATCCAATTACCATCGATGGAGAGGCACTTGAACTTGTAGACGACTTTACCTACCTTGGTAGCCTAATTAGTAACAACAATGGTGCCAAAAAGGACATAAAGGCCAGGTTAAATAAAGCCAGAGGTGCTTTCAGCAGGCTTCGCCCCATATGGAGATCAAAACAGTACAGCCTCAAGACAAAGATCAGACTTTGCAACAGCAGCATAAAGTCGGTATTTTTATATGGCTCCGAATGTTGGAGAGTTGTGAAGACAGACATGAGTAATGTAAATTCATTCCAAAATGGCTGCCTCCGTAAAATGTACAACATCTACTGGCCAAAAAAGATCTCCAATGTGAGCCTATATGAGAAAACTGGAGGTAAAAACATTTCTCTGGAGGTCAAGTGGTGCCGAATCAAATGGCTCGGACACGTAATGCGGATACCACAAGAACAGATACCTAAGGTAGTTCTCAGATCGACTCCAGTGGGGAAGCCTAAGCGTGGTTGGCCAAAGACAACCTGGCGAAGGACAATGATGCCGGATCTGGAAAAGATGGGACTTTCCTGGGGAGAAGCACAAGTTATTGCTCAGGACCTACCCAGATGGCTGAAGATGGTTGCAGCCTTATGTCCCAGTTGAGATGAAAAGGACCCTTAAACATATGTGCAGTCCTGTCGAAGAACCATTTATTGTACTGACGTATTATCACTTAAATTCATTGTCACTTATTTCATTATCGGTTATTGCTTAACTGACGGTTGCATCGATATTATTGAACTTATTTATAACAAGATTACAGTCTCGTTGTGTTTTATTACTGTGTTTTATAGTATTGTGCCTTTGAAACCTTTTTTAACACACCCTAGAAAAGTTGCGCCAAATCCTATAAAACTGGAGGAATAATACTGTCTGTATCAATTGGTACAAATCCTAAACTAGCAGCTGCAACAGCCATTCCACCAGACGAAAAAAGAATCAAATGCTCACATATAAACTGTTAAACAATGTATATGATGTTTTATACATTTTGCTTACACTTCTATAGTGTTAGTTCTGTTTATTTATATAGCTTTTAATTAGGTTACTTTCAATCCACATACATTAATTATATGTCGGTCGGGAAGACATGGTGAGGTGTCTGCTATTTGAATATTACTAACTATGCAGTGAATCAGTTAACTATATAGTTTCCTAATTATTTTATGTGGTAGTATCCCACGTGTCAATTGTACAGCGACTCAAATCAATTGTTATTTGAGTAATCCATTTTACATTTAGTATCCTTTCCAAAATCCTACTGTAAATTAATGTAAGAGTTGAATTGAATGCTGTATGGTAAATGGTGTTAATTACGTTATTTTTTCGCCTGGCATTTATTAATATAACTTTTTTAAATGTTCACCTGGCAAAGCAGTTCTAGCGACGCAGTCAAAACGTTCCTTCCACTACAACATTTCTTGAAATGGGCTCACCTTATTACATACTGTATTCACTGGATAGTTGATCAGGGGGTACGCTACATTTGCCAAGACTGCGTTTCATTAGGTCTGCTTTGTCTACATTCACTAAATTCCTAGACATCATGAACGGTTTCCAAATTAACTTCCAAGTTCAGCTCTACGATGGACTTTTTCTTGTCTGAAGTTACCTTCGCTGGTGATTTAGGAACCTTAGTATTGTCTTCTGTGTTTGCTTCACCACATTCCACTTTTTTTTCAAATTAAACTGATGTTTTAGTGAACACTTACTCCAGTTATTTCAAGTTATATTCAATTGCTCTTTAAGTTGTTTTCAAGTTACTTTCATATTATTAGCTTCCTCAAGTATCAAGCTTATGTTGCAAAGCAGTCTTGTTCTCCCTTTGGCTCCGCTCACGATTTCGTATATTTCCTTTCTTAAAATAATATGCTTTAAGGTTATCAACCTAGCAATTATTGCTTTAATTGATAATATCACCTAAAAGACAAAACCCCACTAAAATATCTGATTATGTTTGTTGTTAGGTAATCTTCTTTCAACTCTTTTTGTAAATGTCATATAAAGTATCAATTTGGAAGAAATCTGCTCATCAAATATGTTGTTCGTAATATTACAAAATCTGAGAGAGACTTTTATATTTTATCTGATTTGGCATTTACAAATATTTCATATATATATATATATATATATATATATATATATATATATATATATATATATATATATATATATATATATATATATATATATATATATATATATATATATTCTTGATTTGTTTTGAATCCATTATATCCAACTCCTTGTCAGTTAAATGGTTACGAGTTATTCCCTGGTATGTTCACTGTACTATATTAATTTGTAATTCGTGCTTATATTCCTTTTTTATGCTGTCACTTACGTTGGCTTTGCCGTCCTAAATTATTGTACTGATGTTATTATCTTGTTGGGATTCTGCAAATCCAAGTTCCTTTTCAAGTTTTTTTTTCATCCATTTAAAAAATGTGTAACATGGCTAAAGAAGGCGTCGGTCAAGAGTTTGAGATCTTCGTTTTGATGATGCGTTGGATGACAAATTTGTTTATATGTATAAGGTTAATGAAACAATAGATGTAGTTAGTGGTGGAGAAAAGCAGCTGAATACTTAAATACACAAGTAATTGAATAACTATACAAAGACAATATCAATCATGGATTAGAGATAGATGAAAAACAATTTAATTAAATAAAGCTTCTTTTAATTATTACTGAAAATACATCATATTACATCGTATTACAAAGAAAATGGTAGAGCTGGTGTTCAAATGTACAAAATTGACAGTCGCCAAAAAATATCTTCTCAAATAATACCACGTCGAATACAATATATGGTTTGGGTTTGTTGTACTCGTTAGGTTGGTATTCGCATTCGGATAGAATATTTCTAATACTTAAGTACATTATATTGGTATTACAAACCCGTCTCCAAGACTTAAATTCCTATAACGTATTCCACATCCTGCTGTTGCACACCATACTGCCCAATTTAACTGATGTTGCAAAAATTTAATATTACACCCTGCTCTATATTTGTTCTCGGACTCATTCGTATAAAATATTAAATGTAACTAGGAAAAATGTTTAATGGCGTGTACATAAAATGGGCATTTGTTATATAATATATCTTCATCCCGTGAAGTGAATATGCTATTCCTGTATCAGCTCATAAACTAAAATTGTATGTAGCAGAAGGATAAGGCATGTTACTTGTTTTCTTTATAAATATAAATTCCGCCCAGAATCCTCCCAGCCTCAAAGAAAATTACCAGAACATATTTTTTCCTGCACAACTAAACATTGTTCTCGAGCCGCATTTGCTTTGCGCATATATTAATAGTCAGATGTTCTTTACTATGACTGACTATTGCAACATCGAATTTCTGTTATCGGAATAAGACCACTAATTATTCATTGAATAGGATATTTGTCTCGTAGTGGGGGAAATGTGGATACCGTACGTAATGTTTGGAGTTCGGGTCACTGGCTTTAATATCGCCCTGGAAGTTTCCTTTTTTAATTTCCTTGACTTGAATAAGTCCAGATATAGGGTTATCCTTTTGTCTGGGTAAGTTAAAATTGTAGTTTGCCTTACAGGTACGAAAAGGATGATTAAGGTAGCTTGTAGCGATATCCCGCTTAACGGAGATTTGTCTGAAGAAAATGCCCCAAAGCATATTTATTTGATTGTTCAGAAGATTTTCGCTCACTAAATTCAAGAAGTTGGAGCGTTTGTACTGAGGTACCTAGTGCACAAAGTTTTATTTTCTCAAGGTTAACATTGATGTCTACGAAAAATAAATTTGTGGTATGATCCCTGTAAGTGCGAAGATGCTAGCTAAACCGAAAGACAATGGAATAACGAATGTGTTTGTGCCTGTCTGGTATAAGAAACAAACTTCATACATGAGACTTGGCAGTCAACAAATAATACACATTAGAACTGATGTCACACCTCCACTGATATAAGACACAGCCCATTTGAGACCAAGAAGAGAAAAGGAAGATATCACTGATGAAGATCAATGTACTTTATACGTGGACCTTGACAATTCTAAACGTACGTCGAATCATACTTAAAGGATCATCGCGAATAGTGAGAAAATGTTTGACAGATCGGATCTAATTATATGTGGCTTTCAAAAAGCTGGAGTTGTTCAATTCTGCAGGTACGGGATTATTTACGTGATATAAGTTTCTTTGTACTAGGAGACTCGATTGACACGACATTTATTCAGTTTCTTTACCCGATAATGAGTGAAGTATGAGATTTAGTACTCTTTTGTAATATATATATATATATATATATATATATATATATATATATATATATATATATATATATATAATTATCTATAATTTTTAATTAGGTCTTGTGCTTTAAGCAATAGTTTCACAGGAGGATTTACATTTTAGCAGGAAATTTATCTACCTGGAATTACAAGGAAACTTTTTGCATGTATCTATGCTTTGATGTAAATTATTCATTTATATATATCGTAATTTTGCTTAAATCTTTAATTACATAGAATTGCAGAGAATACAGTCAGTCCAATTCTTCCTTGCAAATATTTTCGACAGCAGTGTCACATGAATGTAAGAATTATGTAAAGAAATATTAGGTCTAATGTTTGTAACTTTATTATTCGTTCTTTCATTTTCAATAATTCTAGGCAGTGAGTGGAACCCACAATTATATAACTTTTCCAAGAGGTTTAAAAATTAAAAAAACACATGCAAAAGATAATATTTATTACAGTAATTGACTTAAATGAAGAAATGGTTGAGCTCTCGTGGTCGCCAAGAATGTATGAGCAACACATGAGAGACTTCTGCATCGCATGTGGTTGATTTTTCTTTGATCTTTTAGATTTGTTGTTCGAAGACATGTATACAAATTGGTACCCTACACAACATAATAACATCGCAGTATATACAATATTAGATTACTAATGTATCAAATGTGCACAGATATGGAACAAGATAGATATATAGATAGATAGATTAGATAGATATATTAGATTGATCGATATATACATATATATATATATATATATATATATATATATATATATATAGATATATATAGATAGATATAGATATATATATAGATATATATATATATATATATATATATATATATATATATAATTCTCCCGGTACATCATTAAGAATATAGTATTGTTTGCAATTAATGACATTTAGATTGTAGTGAATATTGTAAATTAGTATACAGGTATAGATATATTAAATTCATGAATGTGTTTTGATGCGAGTTGTTGGGGGTGAAAATACAAAGGCAGTTTTCCTATCTATTATCCAACATGGAAGTCCTGCGCCTTTTCCGATTTCATACATGGTTGTGATAGGCACGCTGCAGCTTGGTCCTGCAAAATACAAGTACTGCTTTAATTTACTGTCTTGATTTCTTGAATTAAATGGGCGAATTTTCATTTGATAAATTTGAAATCACAAAGAGTGCAGAATAATTATAGTCATCATCATCATCATCATCATCATCATCATCATAATCATCACAGGATTATAATTAAAATTTTCACTAATTAATTGCTGAATCAACAGTTAAAGTTTCATTTATAAATTAAATAAATAATTCCAAAGGAATGCTGTTTGCAATTATTTGGTGTTAAACGGAACACCAACAGGTGAAAGGTTATATCGTGCAGAGTCAATTGGCGTGACGTGCATTGTCAAAGTACGCTCTCTGGCTGTCTATCCTGCCTGGTCTGAGCATAATTCGAAACTCATCCTTATGATCGCGAGTTTGGCACAATAACAATTGTGCCACCGTGGCTCCAGCTCACCTAATATCAAGAACTTGGAACACACCTTGCTTCAAAGCACCACTGAAAAAGAATGTATACTTGTGCATCAAATTTATTCATAATTTACTATAACAGGTAATAATGTATTATGTTCATGTTTAATCCTTTTGTTAGCTAACACCATCTGATCATCTAGGTAATGCGCTTTTTATAACCTTAGAAGCAGTCGTATTTCTTGGAGAGAGAGAGAGAGAGAGAGAGAGAGAGAGAGAGAAAGGAGACAGACAGACAGATTACCATATTTGTTCCACATTTGGTTCCTCTAGCTGCACGGACATAACTCGTCATGCATGTGCCCGTTTTTGGATCCTTACACCTCATTGCGTGGCACAAATCTGCTGTCTCTGTCTTTAAAAAAGGATGTAAAATGACATATAACTCGAGGTATATGAGGTCACTTAACTAACCAGCAATGCTAAGCCGAATCGTTTAATCTAACGCAATGTTCCCATGATTGGGAAACTGACGAACCGGGTTCGATTTCCGACGGCGGTAATTATAGTCTGTGTTATTCTCCTATTACATTTGGTTGCGCGAACAGCCCTTAACTGAAGTTGGCGCTGGGGAAAGGAGAACTTGTTTCAGAGTTGTAAATGTGGTGTTTGCGAATATCACGGCATCTCTACGCTAATTAGGTTCCTTATATATTTGATCCATTTTTTCATTTTAAACTCCAATATATGTATTACAAATTCGATTGCACGCAGACAATCATACTCATATTAGATACACACAAAGATAAAACATAAAAATACCATGGTTTACATTGCATTATCTTGAAATAGTTGCATTAGAATGAAATAACTGGACATGCTATTGCAGAGTCGACCGAAAATGAGGCCCAGGAGTATAGGATTGATGAGTTCAGGCGACTCGCGGGATTGAATATGTTCCCTTTCCTTGTAATTGTCATAGTGTGTTTGAAAGGGTATAAAAAAATACAACCGATTCATTATTCAATTAAATTTATAGAACTACTTCACAGTTGGTAATTGTGCATGTATTAGATGATCTATTCAACAATCTTTGCACTCAGTTTGCTCAAAAGATTTTTCTCAATACTAAGTGAATATTTTAGAAAATGAATTAGCTTTATTTGGACATTCATACATGAACACCAATAATGGTGGGACTTGCACAGATTATGCATGAATGGATTAAGAACAAAAATAGTTATATCAATGTGGTAAAAACAAATAATGACAAATGGTTTTTGTGTGCAGTCGAAAAAGTTCTAAACATACACTCGTGGAAAAGACCCACAGAGACTAACAAAACACATTTTAAACATGTACTCCTGTTGGTGTAGCAGATGTTCGACGAAATTCAAGATATCGGCAATTTGACTTCTGTAAATGTCGATGAAACATCCCCGAGGAACAACACTTATACTTATCTAGGCTTCTATAGTTCAAATAGATAAACAAAATACAAAGAAAATATACGCAAAATGTCTTAATTACAACATAACAAATTATAAATAAAACAAAACTCAAGCGATTTTGTTTCAACATAGCAAATATGGCTGGCATTATGCCAGAAGAGGGTTATGTTGTTAGATTACAAATGTATAATCTTCAGCTGAGAGTTCCGTAGGACATTGGTTGCAGTTTTGAAGTTGTTTTGCGAAGAAGCAGGAGGAGAAACACCATCTGACAATTCAGAATAGTGCTAGACTGATGTGTAAAATACATCCCTTTCTTCATTCAAAACTTATCTTAAAATGATTCACACCTCTTTTTCAAGGAAATATTCAGCCAAATCCTGATAATTATGTAAAAATTATTCAAAGCGCAGATGGGTTTTATACAGATCAAGATGGAATAGTTAAAAACAATGGAAAATAATATGATATACAACCAATATCATTCATACTGTACCTCCATGACAATATAACGGGGAATGTGACAATATTTGCCGGTGAATCAAATAGGATGCGGAAATTAACACGAAATCAAAAGGATAGAAACAAAGAGAAAAAACGAAACTTTATTAAACACGCTTGCTAATATTCAGTCCTCCATAAGGTAGATTTTGAAAATATTTAAATTTAAAAGGTACCGTGTATATTTCAGAACGTTACTTTAAGTTATTATTTTTATTTAGGCAAGTAGTTGGAAGCAATACATGACACAGTCTGACGTATTACATGTACCGGTATGTATACTTAGTAATGCAATACATGAAAAAGTCTGACGTATGACATGTAACGGTATGCATACTTAGTAATACAATATACTAGCTTAGAGCATAGTTTATGGTTTGTACGAGTGGCCAGGGGAGCGGATATTAAATATTCCGGCAAATTTAAGTCAGTTAGTTTAATCACAAATTGAATACATAATAGCTATCTATGAACTAGATTAATAAAGCAATCAATCTGGTTTAACGTATAATGTATTTGTTTTACACATCGTGTTAAGTTACTTAAAATTAAAACTGATGGTATGGGTGGCATTGTTCATTGGAAATTTCTTTTACATGTTGACAAACGTTTTTCCGCATTTGTAATAATCACATACATGTATGTTTCACCTTACGTAAGAGTTGTTTTTACAATATTAATAAATTACATATATCAATAGTTATAACTGCAGGTGGTCAAGATAAACTTGGCATGTGCGTATATCTAAATAATGTACTTTATCTAAAATGAAAACTGTTATTCAACCACTATTCACTTCCATATCTGTTCATTTCTACATTTTGATTCCCACTCAACAATAATTCTCCACCATGTACCTTGACCACGCGTCTTTATGATAAATAATTTGCCGTTGAAAGAAAGAAAATTCAAACCTACTCATGTTGATGTCAGAAATGTAAGGACTTCAAAGCTGCAGATACCTCCAGGAAGAAAAGAGTAAGAAATACCCACAATAAGAAACATTTTTTTTCTGAAATTATGTTGCTGATATTATGGAGCACATGGTAGAGTAATAACGTGCTGTTTGCTGTGTATTCTTGTTTTATAATGTTACGAGCAACACAATTGAGTCTTTAATTATTCCTAGGACAGTATGTTCTAATTTATGTATTTATGTTCCAGATAATTTTACTTGAGTAAATAAAAAAGACGAGTAGAAAATAAATGAAAGATGACAAAGCAGATAGGTCACCTCTTGAGGTTTATGATGATAATAATAATAATAATAATAATAATAATAATAATAATAATAATAATGATAATATCATGGATAGATAGTATCGATGAGATGATAATTCTCTATCCCAACTAGCCCGGACAATTGATAATATTTGCAGGGCAAATTCTTGTAGGTGGCCCAATTTGTTAGCAAGAAATAAAGAACAGCCAGAGTGTTAGCAACGCTTACATATCTCACCCCTAAATAGAGCTGATTAGTTTCCAGTAACCATTGTAAGCATTATCACGCAAAACACAAATTCAGACTAAAAGTGACCTTTACAATGAAACGTTGACCCATATTTCTTGCAAAATAATTATTACAGTTCCTTATCTTTATATGTGAACTTTTAGTCTTATTACAATTTAAATTTTAAATTCGTATTGGCACTATATTGTTAGTATGGTACTGACATACCGCGAATCCACTTACCTAACTACCTACCCAGTCATCGACAAACCTACTGTGACAGGGAATGAAATATATTATTGTGTACGATGTCAAAGTGGAGGTAATATCATGAGTAGATAGAAACCAGAGATTAATGTTGTGTTTGTATTATTTGCTTTAAAATTCATGTTTCTTAAAATCTGCTTGAGAATTTTACTGGATGAAAGTCACAAGGAGTGACAACCATCGGTACAGACATTTAGTTCATGACTCAATATTTTCCCTGTGTGGAAGACGGGTGACATCCCTGATGATTGGAAAAAGGATATTATCCTGCCTTTCTATAAATATAAAGGCAGTAAGCGGAACCGTAGTAATCACCGCTGCATTACCCGGCCATCTGTGCCAGGAAAGACCCTCGCCTCTATTCTCTTAACAAGAGTGAAAGACCGTTTACTGGAATTGCGCAGGAAAGAATAGAGTGACTTTACAACAGGAATGTCAACCATGGACCGCATCTATAAGCCCTAAGACAATATGGATACCTGCTTTTGACTCGGTCGACAGAGCCCCCCCCCCCCGCCTTATGACTTTTTAGCGAGAGTATAGTACTCCCTGACAAGGTCGTGAACCTAATTAAAGCACTTTATACCGATACAGTGATAGCACTGTATTATAATCGATGGGCGAAAGTCCACAATGATTTCATATCAACAGCGGGGTTGGACACGGATGAACCATTGCCTCGAACGATTTCCTGACACAAATAAACTGGACGCTAGAACGAGAGGCACGGAAGGGTCAGCTGGGCACAAACATAGATGATCATGTCTTTACTAACCTTGATTATACCTACGACGTCGCTCTACTGTCTAATTTGCTACATGTCTTACTGCTCAGCCGGGACATCGTACAGGAGGGAGCACACATTTTGGGCCTTGATATCAATTGGAGTAAGACTAAAATCGAAACAACCAGTCTATAAACCATCATGTCAGGAAAATAATCACAAGAGCACAATGCCGAGACAATGGACTCGTTTACGTATCTCAAATGTTCACTTCACAGCTCCGACAGCAGTGAATCAAAATCGCTCCTGGCTGCATTAAAACCATGGCTAGATGCGTTAAAGATCAGCCTTGTTTTAAAAATCGGGATGTATAACGCATATGTTATACAAGTCTTTCTGTTCGTGCGAACACTTGGACGCTTACAGTTCGATGGCTAAAAAGGTTAATTCTTTGACAATGATGCAACTGCAGCATACCCCATGGAGAGAATGAAATAACCGTCGGCCATATATACCATCAGGTCTAGATGCTCTCATGTATAAGGCCACATTGCTAAAGCACCCACATATATGAATCACAACCGGGCACTTCAAAGCTGTAATTGGAAGACCATCGCAGGGGTGGAGGTGCCCAGTGGGAAAATCAACAAGAACCTGTCTCGAAATTGAGTTCAACCGCGGACTGCACACCGGATGGCAAAATGTACGCAGACTCGCATCTACAGCACCGATGCCTTGGGTTGTACGCTAATAATGACGACGTCGATGACAAACACTATGAGGCCTTACACGAAAAGCATACAGAATGCAGTCCGCGCATCTAATTTAGGTACCTGTGCACATGCGCAATACACATTTAAAATGTTGATGGCAATTTATATTGTGCAAACTGTTGATGAACAACCCAGCTTAGCATACAGTATATAGTTATTAACATGGAATGTGTATCACTAGATAAGCATAGTTAGTTCTACTTCCAATTGCACTGGTCAGAGTGGGCATTCCAAGAAGGTTAGGATGTACATAGGTCTAGAATGGATTAATATATGTGATTAAAAAACAAATAATGAACCCATATTAGCAAAGCATAATAGGTATATCACAGTGACCTTCTTTGGTTTTAAGGTGTAGTAGCAACAGAGATGCATCAAGTGTGATGATTGGAGAGTAAACATCGCCCAATAAATAAACTTTAAACACAGCATTTCAAAACATTCACTGAAACATGAAGTATAGTCACATGGACCTCGGTGTGCAATAAAGATGTATGAATTATCAAGATACTTCCACTCACCAAGTTTCATGATTCTAGGTAAGCCAGTATATATATATATATATATATATATATATATATATATATATATATATATATATATATATCACATGTCATCATATTCTACGATCGTGAGCTAAATCCAAAAACTAAAGCAAACCCAGTCAACTATGAAATTGAAGTCATAATGAGCTTGTTTTGTTGTAACATTGTGGTAGTGATATATATGCGTCATCATCAATTTCGCGATTCTAGCATGATCAAAATCAAACATGAAATGTACCCCAAGCCAGTAAAGCGTACAATATGGGTCATAATGGCAAACTCCTGACCTAAGGGAGTAGTGCTCATCAAGATGCATCTTCGCGCCAAGTTTCATGAGTCTTTATAGAATAATATGTACATATTATGCCAAAACCCTACATGGTCATGAGCTGAATCAAAAAGATAGTCTAAGCCATGTAGGTCACATTGATGTATTTTGTACGCGTTCTGTGCTAGGAGAATATTACTCATCAAGATGCATCCCCTAACCAAGTCTCATGAATCTAGGGATAACAGTATATAACTGATAACGAACGATGCGACACTAGCTTTCAATTAGCCTAATTGCTTTCGACTCTGACCGGATCCTTGTCAAAGACAATTACAAAACAGAGACAAGACAAGCAATACACACAAAAGAAGGCTTTGAAATTAGAAAAGTTTACATAACTATATCTAATGGAAGTATCGTTTGATAATGTTCGATATCGCGCCTAATCGGTTTGAACCCCATTAATAAATATAGTAACCTTGTTGGAATTTCCCTTCACAAGTAAGAACAATACAGCCATCATATTTCTTAAATTAAAGCGGTGTAAAGGTGGATTGTAATTCATTTTCTGCTGTAATGACCATATCAATAATGATACCAGCATGAAGCACAAAAAACAGTAGTAATGGCCAGGGAAGACAAGTGTTCTGCAACTCGGCGTCTGTCTAGCTTCTTTGTCATCTGTTCAGATCTGTGAAGATTGATCATTTTGTTTGACTTTTCTGTTTCTCGGACATACTGAAGACCGCAGATCGTACATGTGATGAGATAAGTTACATTCTTTGTTTTGTACGTTCTGTTCGGATGATGCATGTTCAATGTTTCGCTCGTCGCCGTACTAGAGAATGTGTTGGTCTCTATCATATGTTCATGAAATGAGATAACTTAAATTCTATGTTTTGCATGTTCTGTTCCAACAATGTATGTTCAACTGTTAGCTCGCACAATGTGATCAAATAAATTACATTCTCTGTTTTGTACCTTACATGTGATCAGATAAATTAAATTCTCTGTTTTGCCCGTCTCTCTCTCTCTCTCTCTCTATATATATATATATATACATATATATATATATATATATATATATATATATATGGTGCAAGCGATATTTTTGAACACAAACGTAACGCAAAAAAACTTAATCTAAGTCAGTAAAATGTGCAATGTGGGTCACAGTTATTTGTTTTAAGGGTATGGTACTAATATAAATCCATCCAATCATCTAGTTTGATGATTGTGACATCAAGTGTGCCTGATGTTGAACCCAAGTCAGTGAAGCATGGAATATAGAACACAGTGACCTACTTGTGTAATGAGAATGTTGTAATGGTCAACATAAATACCACCACCACTAAGTTTTATGATTCCAGTTATGACAGTGTTAGTACAATATGGAAAAACACTGATCTAAGGTAAACACTTATCCAATAATATACAATTGGTGTACATATCTGTTCAAAGGTGGCCCCCAC
This sequence comes from Margaritifera margaritifera, assembly GCA_029931535.1. Taxonomy (NCBI): domain Eukaryota; kingdom Metazoa; phylum Mollusca; class Bivalvia; order Unionida; family Margaritiferidae; genus Margaritifera; species Margaritifera margaritifera. Next base: position 2,872,914 of record JAQPZY010001435.1, on the reverse strand, counting down.
AGCCTCCTCTCTAGAGGATACGTGCTATGAAACCAACTACAAACTGTTCCCTAAGACCTAAGAAAAAAGATTGGTTGAGATTCAGTGAGGATGTATATATGTCTCAGCATATATCAATGTGGAGGCAGACAGCGACGCCAGGGAACAGTATAATAGTCTCTAGTGGGTAGAGATGAGCTAAGAATGTGAATGTTGATACAATATTCCCGGTACCATTTTGCAGGGCTTGTGATCCAAAAGTATAGTTTTCGTACCCTATAATATCTATGTAATAATGTAATATTCTACTGGCTATATATATATATATATATATATATATATATATATATATATATATATATATATATATATATAAGGTACCTGCTATAATAAATGATGTTCACAATGTTGCTGATGAGGTTATTATTATTTGTATTATTATTAGTAGTAGTAGTAATATTTGAATTTCCAGTTGTGGTGATGGTGTCCTACAAAACTATGTAAACTACGTATATTAGTATTTATTAAAATGCACTTAGAGGACAATAATTTAAAAGTGCAAAAACATTTTCAGACACTTGCATATTTCCTGTGGGAAGTTCAGACTTCTCGACACCCTTCCCCCTCTAAACTCACCTCAGTCCCGACAGATCACGCACTAATGACTACAGGTCGAGATACATATTTTAGATCAAATACTTAGTAAATCATATAATCAAGACTATGCCTTTAGTCCTTTTGTCCAATTTTTTATGCTTAAAAAGGTTGTACTGCGAATGACATATATCATTCGTAGTAGTTAGCAAACATATGTGGAATAGTTTATAGTTTATTGTTTCTGTAACGTTCGCTTTCATTTTTTTTATCCAGAAATAAGCAAAAATGTTTATCACATCAGTTATATGTTCATATGCATCAAGACTATGTTACTTATGTCAGGCACTAACTTGGACGTAACATATAAAAAAATGAGCATTGCTTTTGTGTACTTTGTAAAAAGGTAGTTGCATTTAAATGAGCAAAGTAGTGATATGTTTAGCGCAAGTGATCTTTCCTGAAGCTGTTGAATGACACCTGCTTTCTTTGTTACCTTGGGCAAAAGCCTGCAGGCTGAACTCAATAATCAATTTATTTTCTTGTTAGGCTTTAATGTTACTTTCCATTAAACGCAAGCAACATTCTTCGGTGGTTAATAAATCTCCAGGATCAATCAGAGAATATTATTGTATATGGACTACAGGCTACAATAACAACTCATCGGCTCAGTTAGAGTGATAATACATATAACTTTATGGTTAAACGGTTATTGAGTTCCGTTAACACAATTTACATCAGGCAAAGGTCAGCCTAACAAACGGTCATCTGCAGCTACTCAATGCGCCACTTCGATCGGAACCGATGTATTGTGCTTTATGTTATATACCGTTTTGCTTCAGTTATTAGGTAGTTACATCCCCTCTAGTGTCCAAGTAAAATATTGCATCGAAAGCATTGAGGGGCGGCACAACCATTGGCTGAGAGAAACATTTTGGTCTACTACAAAAGCGAATTTATCAGCCCTGGGTATCCGAAGATATCCATCAGATGGCCTGAACAACCTCGATCCAGAATCAGCATCACTGTGTTGTTACGTCAAAAGCATAACAGTTACGAACACTTTGGTGTTCTAAACGAATGCTTATTCTTACGGAATATTACAACAGGTGATTCAGTGTCAGAGTTTCAGACAGGCGGAATGCAAAACCTATGAAAAGTTCATATACCTATAAAATTACGCCTCACAGCAATCCAAGCTTCTGCGCGTAACACGCACGTCTCAGATTAGTAACACATGCATAATGTTGCATACAATGACCATTTACATACACACACACACTGTAATACCTCACAGATGTCAGATCCGGCCCCATATATGAGACGACACTGTTCATTAATAGAGTACACCTCCCTGGCTGCTTCTTCACATAGTTATAATAATCCTCATCGCTGAAGAAATGACCAGTATATGTCACGCAATATCTGAAATGCGAACATATAATTAGTATGGGACGATATAAAATGTCGAATGGGACATTATACGGACAAGGGCAATTGACATTAGGCCTCTATCTTCAAATAAGACCCTATACGGACAATAGGAATTTAACAATAACCCATATAAATAACATGATGGGCTGTTATACGATCAAAATTTACATTACCCAATATGATTAACATTATGGAACTTTATGCGGACAAGAGAACATGTAGTGTTAAATTGTCAATAGTTTTGATATGATTGGACGATATACAAACACATGGAAAGGTCATGTAAAAATAAACACCGACACCTTCCAACCAGCACTCACAACTACTGACCAAAACCAACACTTACTGAGAAACACCTAATCCAACCAATCCATACACCGTCTTACTTATCATCACCTAATACCCCCTGACCAAAATCCAAACTGACACATACAATGGTGGACTGTAAAAGAGGGGTGATGCAATAGAAGGTTAACCCCTTATAATCAAACCAAATCCTCCTAATATCCTAAGACCCTATAACTTTCATACAAAAGACTTGTAAACAAAATTTAAAACAAATGTCCTATACCACAGTTATAACCCATTTAATCATAGAAGTGAAGTGAAAGCAGAGAAAAAAGGTAGGAATATTAACACATCCTACAGACAAGCATACAAATTACGTATACAAAGTGTAGAAGTGCTCAACATACAAAAATATAATATTACTCACTCACTATATTATCATTTATGAAAAGGGACGAAGGGGTTTAAGTTGTAGCTATTAAGACAAAATTGCCGCAATTTTCTTGTTCGTAAGCTTCTTTTTTTACTGTAGTCCCATAGGTCAATGCTCTCTTGAGGCACCCTTGTCTTTTATTGTGCACTCCTCTTTTCCACCCCGCAGTGTCTGTGAATATGGTGATGGCAACTTCAGATATATGAGGAAGTGTTGATAAAACAAGATGCTGAAAATGATAGTAGATTGGTCCACATCTTGACAGACTTGAAAACAGATGACAGAGGAACTAACGCACCTCTATATATAGTCTAGGACCGGATCGAACCGGAATTTGAGGTTCCAGTAATCAGACCGCATGTAACATATTTTGGTCATGGCGTGTTTTATATCACCCAATCAGAATACAGCGGACCATTGACGTCATCTTCGAGATTCGATATATATATATATACCCATGCGACTTTGCGCGATTCACCAGTGTAGAACAATGTTAATACAGTAGACATGGCTGAAACGAAAACGTTTTGATACGGTATTATTCCAGAGAATGACTTTGTATTAGGATTTGACGTTTTCGATTTCTTAGCCTTGAAACAATTTTTGCCGGTACCATCTTTACCTTCTCCTCTTTCTTCATCACTGCCAACATATAAAGAGCTTAAAAGAAAAAAATGGAAGAGTTATATACATTTTTACAACATCAAAAGTAGAACAGATTTGGGTTCAAACACAACAAGAATAAAAACGGAGAAATCAACGGCTGGAAATGACAATTATGAAGAATGAACAGAAGAAAATAGTAAAAACAGAAAAATCTGTCAGTTAAAGGAAATTTCGACGGAAGTAAAACACATGAGAAGAATGTATTAAGTCTCTTTGGCAAAACACAAAGAAAAGAGACCTTCACAATCTAAGAATTCTAAACCTTTCTGTACCCTGATGTTGCCGAGTATAACATAAAACGTACTGGGAAACATTGCAGCTTCGTGCAGAGAGTCACTCCTTTCAAAGCGGATTATGCTGTATATTCTTACAATGAAAGATAAACACATATTACGTTCACCGAACATTAGTGCATCCGCATTATCCCCCTGTCAGTAAATCGAATTTATTTTCACAGTGTCAATGTTAGCATTAAGGAGATCTTGGACAGAACATTATATTATCCAAAGGCACATTCACCGTCAGTCTACATTTTCGAAAACAATTATCCAATGAGTTGTAACGGATGTATCCTGTGTACTGAGGAGTCGCTCGACCACGAAGACACAGTTTGGGAGATCCGTTTAAATCGGTCTTTGATCGGCACCCGTATGAAGCCTATGGTGACTCGAATATTGCATGATTTACAGGAGCCAGCTCTGACTCAAGAACAATAATTTCTCCAAAACATACATATGGCCAGTGTCCCAAACATGCGTTACTAAATGCAAGAAAAGTGTATCGATACAGATAGAACAAGTGCTCCTTGGTCGCCGAAACACCCCTATAAATTCACTTCACACTCCTGTCGACACAATTCATTCATCCTCCACGCAACGGCAAGGGCACAGCTTATAGAGGCGTCGCAAACTATTCAGAATCATAGACACGACCAAAAAAAGAATAAGAGGAGAAAAGTTGTCAGAGATTGGACCCTTTTATTACAGAGGTGATGCACCGATATTCTTGCGAATCCTCCAAGACAAAATTGTGTCTGTCTGCCATGCCACAGATGATGATGACGATGACAGAATTCAAATGGGTATAATTTGATCCCGTGTCATCTCTGACCAGATAAGCTCTGATCGAGATTGATATGAAAAACAAATCGAAGATTGCATTGATCTGAATAACAGCTACCGGTAGATGAAAGTCAAAGCCCTCAAAATGAACAACTATAATCCAGACATCAATGTCAAAGTTGTTCTCGTCAGCAAATTCATGCATTATTTTTTCAGTGAAGTGAATTCTTTCCTGAAAAACAAACTTGCAGCAGCATGGAAACTTACCCATACCAAGCTAACCTATATAATGTCTTGACTTACGCACAAAAGAGACCAAGAGCACACACTTCCATGCATCGAAGTTGTAGAAACATCACACCTTAAATACCCTCAAATAACACAGAGTTGGTAGAAGATGACGATCCTCAAAATGTAAGATCTAATTACCGACAAAACAAATTAAAACAAGGGCGTAGTTTAGATAGTATGGATCGTGTACAGTTAGACATGTGGTTGCAATACAAGTAGTTGTTGAATTGTGTGGATGTACGTTTGAGACTAATTTGAAATAATACCGCGTTCCATTTAGCAAACTCTTAGGAACACAAAACTATCATCGAAGAAGCCAGACTATACGTGCGACGTCTGGATGTCGTACCAAAATTGATAACGACATCAGTCAAGTTCTGACCAGAAATGCAGGCAAATATTCTGCACGACCAGTTGAAGTGTAAAACCTCACCATTGCCTCTGGCCTATTAAGAAATTGAACACAAACTCCTGAAAATGGATGAGGATGATTTTTTTTCCATCCAAAACATAAACTACAACAGTTAAACCCCCAGGTCAATGTGGAGAAGAAGAGAACCACATAATAGTGATGTCGCGATTGCCAGACCAAGAGCAACACTTAATTTTCTGTTTTGCTCTCCACCAGTAGTTGGGAAGCAACAGAAGGAGAAGAACAAAGCAGAATATCAAGTACATTCGAGGTTGGATATGAGACACGATCCCATTCGTTTGAAGGAGGGGTATCTCCCGACAGATTTCCATTCACCAATTTGTTGGGACGTAAAGGCTATCGACGATGGTGAGCTTTCTGAAGCCTAGCCAAACAAAATGGAATCGATTGAAAAAATAGACCTTTTAAAACTACGTTTGCATAAAATGTCTTCCAAAGAGTATATTGACAACGTGTCCAAGTCATTGATAACAGAGAATGTGTTCAGGTCCATCCTTGATCAAATAGGGTAAAAAATCTATGAAGATATCTCTGAAAATGCAAGAAGTGGATGACGAAGTGGAAACATTGAGAGGAGAGTTAATGGAGTTTCAGTGTGAGAAGACAATCTGAAACATAAAATTATGGGTGTGGAAGCCGGCAAATAATTAATAACGAACTGATCGCTGATTACAACCTCGTAATGATGTTTTAAAAAAAAAACGATCTGAGGAACAGAAACAATATACGAAGAAGATCAGCATATTTATTTATGTAATTGAAGATAAGGATATTAGGGAATCGGCTGACGGTTGAGAAAGTGGTTGGACTATTCAAAAGCAAATTGGGAACGAAGATCTCTTTTAGGGGAAATAAACATCGCACATCACCTATGCCATTTCTCTGAATCAGCGGACAGACCTGTGATATGTCAGTTTAACTCCCGAAGGAAGAAACTGGAAGTAGATCAAAGGAGGAATAATTTAAAGGACTCACACTATGCGATAAAGGAAGATATAACGAAAGCAACACATGAATTCATGGAGAAAAAAAAGAGCGAATTTGCAAAATATGTGTGGGTTTTTTATGAAAGAATATTTGCAAAAATGATTAACGGAACAAATTTGGATGAAGGAAGACCTCTCAAAACTATATGATTCGCATTCCCAGGTAAAATTGGATAGCAGAGTACAATTTGAGTGAATATGACCAAATATGTAAATTAAAAACCGTTATCAATGCTTATTATGTAACTTTTTAAATTTGATATATGGAAGTGTTCTTTCCAAAGATAACCAAGTTGATTTCTTATGTATCCTTCTTTGTATCTTGACAAGGGAGAAAACTGTTCCTTAACCGTTCAGAATTGTAAAGGATTTCCAAACTTACCTATTTTTTCAGCCTTTCTTCTCAATATAGTTCTAGCTTTTCGAAATTAAAAAAAACAGTCTCTTTTGTTAATCCAAATCATCTAAAGGCTTACTACAGGATTGGAGAGAGCATACAATCCATGTATATGACATGGATCACATCAAGCTACAAATGGTCTTAATACATTCCATGGGTAGGTTTATCCATTCAAAGCCAAAAACAGTAATTTTTCGATTAACATCAAGAAAACCATACTGATGCAGAATACACAGAATACACATTTTGGTGCACAAGATTCTAAAAACAACGAAACTCTAAAGAGTAAGGTTTTGAAGACTCAAACATATAAGTTACCTATTTTTGCCGCGAAACAACAATCACCAATATCCTCTAACTGAATTACTGAACATCAGCTCTAACATTTTTTAAGGCATTTCTTGGAACATCTAGCTGCTTCTCTGAACAATTTTTAATCAATTTTGACAATTTTGTTTTACCTTCTCTTTTAGATATCACTTGTCGCTTTGCTTACTGTTTTATCTTTCCTCTTTTTTTTTCCTCTCCGTGAAAGACAATATGAAATTTTTTCTATATGTAACCAAAGACAAACAGACCAGACGTTTAATCATGCAGTTTTGGATAAGAATGTACCTGCAACTACTGGAAATAGTATACCTATCAATTTCAAATGTCAAGAATTGTATTAAGAGGACGATGGATGACTAATATAGAATCACTTCATTTAATTGTGAGAGGTAGGGGACCCAGCCAAAGAAGGGATATTTTAATTACCTAGAAAAAAAACAAAAAAAACAAAACAAACAAAAACAACAAACATCTGTTGCAAGATACACCACAGTGTATCAAATATGATGGGAGACATACATTAGATCATCTTGTGTTCACGACTCTATCTTCAATTCTTTTACATCAAATTCAAGGGGAGTAACTATTTTGACAAACTTACAGGTTCACATTTATCAATATTTATGGTCCTAATCTTGACACTCCAAATTTTTACACTGAAGTGAGGCAGGATATAGAGGACTTAAAAATCAGCAGATACTTATATGAGGTGACTTCAATTAAGTTATGAATCAAGAACTTGAAACATATAATTAGAACTCCTAAATAACCCAAAGGCAAGAGATGCAGTAATTGTTATTTGTGCTGAATATACTCTAATTGATATCAGTCGAGAAAAGAATATGGATACAAAAATAAACAATTGGAGAAAAAAATTAAATTTAAAAAAAAAAAAAACATAATGAAGGTAAGGTATTCTTTTTACAATGTTAGATTACGCCTGAATATAATCTGCTTATATAACCGATCAGCAATTATGTTTTGATTAGAAATGAGGTCAAACAATCTTCTATGTTTCACATAAAAAGACAACAAGCTCAACTGAAAGATCAGATTACAAATGAGATTATTTTAGAAGAGGGAAACGACATCAATAAACTACAAGTATTAGAAATTAAAAAGAGCGAGTTACTGAAAATTCGTGCAAAAGTATTGGAAGTGTCAGAGTGAGATCCAGGGCAAATGGATTGATGGCGTAAAAAGGGGATTCACAATATTTATGTAATTTGGAAAATAGAATTTAACTAAACAAGATGGAACATTTACAAAATATGAGCTAGAGATTATACATTTTTTAAATTTTACCAACGACTTTTAAGGCTGGATCTTGCTTTTTTACAAACATATTAAATTGTGTGTCACTGTCAATGGACAATGCCCATCATGGTTTGAAACCAAGAAAAGATTTAGAAATGGTCATCCCCTATCCCATACATTGTTCTTTTTTGTACACGTGTGTTAGCCCATTTGATTCAGAAACATCCAACTATTAAAGGGATTAATAATAAAAAATACAGAATATCTTATTTTACGGTATACAGATGGCATCGCTCTTATCCTGGATGGCTCAGAGAAGTCCATTAAGTCAGCTCTAGATCGTATCTACCAATTTTCTAAATTTTCAGGTCTCAGTATAAATATTGAATAAAAACTAAACCGGTTTACAATTTACAATTCCACGATAGAAAGTAAAATTGTAAGAAGTATAAGATACTGTCAATAATACCAATTAGATTGGAATGCAACTTATTTTACATATTTAACAATTACAATTTCCATAGAGTGGGATTGTATGGTCAAGATAAAAAGCAAAACTAGCGATGTTAAATCTTCACTTTTACAGTGGTCAAAGAGATCACTTACCCGACTTGGAAAAATTGTGGTTGCTAAACGTTTTGCCCTTTCCATGATTAATCACCTATTTCTAAGTTTACCAAACCCACCTAAAGCTAAGCTTCAAGAGTTAGGCGCACTGTTCTATAAGTGTATATGGTATAGTGGAAAAGATAAAATCAAAAGAAAGAGTGTGCGCAAAGAATATTTTGAAGGCGGTTTGAAAAAGATAGACATAAACATGTTTATGCATTCTTTGAAACTAACTTGGGTGAGAAGAGTTAACATCTCTGAACCTACATGGGAAAATATTTGATAGAAATATATATAAGTTTTTCACTTTTGGCATAGATTGTATGACAAAAGCGAGAAATAAATGGAATACATTTTGGACGAATGCATTTGCAGCATATATTGATTTACACGATAAATTTACAGTAGAGGATACAGAAGATTTTCTGAAATCACCAATATGGATGAATCCTAATATTAAAGCTGGAATTCTAATGTTTTGTTTATGCACTGGGTTAAAAGGGCATTATTAAATGGAAACGGTTAATGGACTAATATAGATGAGTTTTGTAATACGTTTGGAATGCTTGTAAGCTTTAAAGACTTTTAACGCATGTTCAGAGTCTTCCAATCTTTTTCTAACAAACTTAATATAAACATCAATTCTAATATATATGACACTTTATGCATACTATCTGCAATGTTGCTCAGTAAGGGGAAAAGGAATGTAGAAAGTTAAATTAAAAGCTAATACATCCAGGCCAACATCAGTATTGAAACGGAATCAAACGAATGAGTTTATAGATGAGAGTGATTGGAATTAATAATTTTCTTATCTTTTAAATTAAATCAATGTACTAGACTAAGATGCTTTCAAACTAAAGCAATGCATATAAGTTTACGAAGAAATACATATTTGAACAAAATTGGGAAAGTTCCTACAAGCATGTGTCCTTTATGCATCGACTTTATCTCATCTTTTTGGACCTTTAATATAGCTGATTCAATGCTTACTAGTTTTATCGGGTGCACAAGGACAAATGTAATCAGCGGCATAATTTTTAAGTTTAAAAAGTGAATTTATTATTGATTTAATAGACCAAAAGAAAAGAGATACAGTGATCAACATCCTTTTGTTGCTACTGAAATCATTTGTTTATAAATGTACATTTAACAATGCAACACCGGGCATGATTTGTTTAAAACAGAAATGAAATTTTATTACATGTCAGGAACGTTTGATGCAAATGACAACTATATAACATATTTAAAAGTATACGTTATGTGTTTACAAGTCATAATTATAATTTAGAAACAGCTCCGATATGTCTACACATAAAACTAAGCATGTGTACATTGATGTATGTACGGCCTCAATAATTTACCGCTCTTGTTGAGTATTATAAAGGAAAATAAAACATGTTCACTTTATAGTATTTGTGTGCGATGTAGAGCAACGTGTAATGTGTTAATAGTGTACATTGTGAAAGTACTACTGGTCTCCTACTGTAATAGAGGTATGTATGAATAGCAGCATGATAGAAATATGATTTCTTACAATCAATATGTTGCCTGAAAATTGTGTATTTGTTTTACTTTTTTAGGACATTGGGAGTAAAGAAAATAATTTAAAATGATAACAAAATGCATATAATATCAAATGAGTGAAGATAAATTGTGAGATAGTCAGTGGGATGGATCCATGACCCACTGTCTATCCTTCCCTTGCACTACACCTAGGGATGCTTTCATTTATGTATGCGCTTAAATTGTATAAAGCAGTGCGTTCACCAGTCTTGCCATCCATCGCGACTCGTCGAGAATGACTCAGTATTGCCAAGTAAAAGTAGAGTGAAGGCATACGCTTGTTGCATATGCTAGAACACCTCATAGGGCGAGTGGAGGAAATGGAGTGATATCCAATGATATCACCTGATGAGGTAGATGGTTGCCTTTAGAACCTCGAAGGGACTTATCAGATAGGTGATGACGAAGGAGATCGTCAAAATGAAAAGTGCATGGGCGCAGGCAAAACTGAAGAGGGAGAGAGAGAGACAGAGAGACAGAGAGAGAGAGAGACAGAGAGAGACAGAGAGAGAGACAGAGAGAGAGACAGAAAATGGATAGGGAGAAACAACGCGTCAAACGAATGTGGGAGGGGGTTCAACAGAGACCGAAGAGCTCTTGAGGCAGCAACAGTCAGAACAGTCCTTGATCCCGCAAATGGAAAACTGGGAGATGGAGGCAGAATCGCCTCAGTTTACACTGGCCGTCTCCATCTTCATCAACCAATGGGACAGTGACCAGTGGACAAGGAGATGTGGAGCCTATGGCGCTAGGCCTGAGAATTATGGTCACTAAACAAAGTACAAAGTAACCAAACAAAACAACGGCCTTTTTCATGACCACACAGATCTCTCAAAAACAGATATACTACTTCATCATTGCCAAACAAAATGTACGTTTAAATGCGTTTAATCGCGTGCTTGCCCTTTTTTAGCAACTAAAACTTAAACCCATCTGCCCTTTTCATGTATTATAATATTGTGAGTAATAGTATATTTACGTAAGTGTGAGCACTCAGACCTTTCCATGCGTAATTAGTATATGTGTGTATATGTGTAAATATTTCTACCCTTTTCTCCCCTTTCACCTCACTTCTATTGCTATAAGGGTTATAAGTGTGGTAGGAAACTTTGTATAATTTTTAATAAAGGGAGTGTTGGGAAGTTTTAGGGGTTGTAGGGGTATTAGGGGAATTTAGCTTTGTTGATAAGGCGTTTAACGTCTATTTTATTCACTTTGTTTAGCATCCTACCCTTTGTGTGAGTCATTGCGGATGTTGATCAATGGGTATCGGCGCTGGTCAGTAAGACTGTGTATTTCTTAGTAGGTGAAAGTGTTGGTCAGTAGGTGCTTGTGTTAGTCAATAGTTATGTGTGTTAGTCAGTAGGTGTCAGTGCTTTTAACATTACTTTTTTCCTTGTCCATATACGGTCCCATAATGTTAAACATATGAACAATTTTCACATAACATTTCTCCTTGTCCGTATACGGTTCCATAATCTTAATCCTATGGGTTAACGTTAATATTGTTCGTATAACGGCCCATCGTGTTTTTCATATGGACTAATGTTAAATGTCCATCGTCTGTATAGGATCCTATTTCAAACTGAGGCCTAAACTATTAACTTACATGATAAACGTTCGTACCTACCTTCCTATATGCCTGCCTATATAACTACTAGCATACCTACATATATGTATGCATGTTTTGCATATACAGAAAGACAGACGCACATATATATGTTGGATACATTGACTGCATATGGACACATACATATATTACTATAAATACATCTTTCTCATGAGGCCAAGTTTTCTTTATATTCATTATTTGGGCATTAATTCTTAATTATAGAGGTTTAAACCGATCCATACTCCCACAGTGGCTGCGTAAAACTGGGCTCCTCCTAAACGACAACAAGTCATGTCAGTTACCAGTGTCAAAGGAAGTCTGACACGAATGCAAGTTCATACTGTTATATGTTTCGATATACATTGCACATACTTGTCTTTTAGTACGTCCTTGAAGGCTTCCACTGAGCAATTAGAGAAACGCCAGGGGTTTCTGGAGTATGTCCGGTTTGGGCTGACTTCATGCTCTACGGTAGTCATAATAAATAAATCGTCAGCTGAACAATTTCTGCCACGCCCTTCGCCGTCGTGATCTGCTCCAAGACTGGAAATAAGAAGAAGGCAAGGCGCATGACTATACACCAAATACAGTACAGCTTATATATATATATATATATATATGGGCATTCAGCGAGAAACAAAACAAAAGACTTATACTCCTTTCTGGTAGTATTAAGATCACAATTGAAACATAAACTTTCTTCTCAGGGAACATACAAGTGTCGACCACTTTCAATAGGTATTCGGCTATTAGAACACCCGAATTTAGGCAGCGTTATGCAATCACTATGGGGTAATATTTATAAGTAGTTTTCTCTAGTAAAATCATTCTTCGTTATTTTGTACGTTATACCTTTACATTATGCATTTAAAAAATGATTGTAAGGACCGGCTGACCAATATAATCATCCTGCAAAATGGGATTGTTCATATAATCGCATCTGCGTTCCTACATGTGTATGGTCAGTCCAGCTTTCTCTAAGGAGCCTCAATAGCGTATACTATATGACATATACAATTTAAGTCTTTGTAACTTAAACATATCTCAAGCAATTATCATCAACATTTGACAACTTGTATCACAGTTCTCACATAATTAACATAGTAATAGTAAGTATTTGTGAAGGCTCGGATGCTACAGTGATCTGGTGATTGAAAAATAGTAAACCAGAAATGCGGAAGAAACCACAGCCCTTGGATTGGCGGCTACTGACAGTTGCTCGTGTGTAAATTAGGAATCCAACACGAGGCACCGTGAGTGCTAAGTGAGTAAACTTAAATGCGGGAGAAAAATATTGCGCTAGGAGTTGATTTACTTGTGTCCAAGTTCGTGTGCGGCTGTATGCACCATCCAAATGTAATCACCTGACCCGACAATCGAAATTCTTCGACCAGTATCACATACCCGCCCATTAAAGCTAAGACCTGAAAGAAAACAAAAGAGAAGAAGACGTTCAAGACTTATCCGATACTCTGATTTGGACGGGTAAAATATATTGATTACAAAAACACACTAATCAGTGCTTAATTTGTAGAATCTGTTTTATTCATCTCATTGAAATGGCATTCAACATACATTTCACTCAATACATTGCAAAAGCAAAGCATATAAAAGCCCGAACTACAAAGCCAATGTCACAGTGATTACGTCGACATAAACAGGTGTACCAATATACATATAGTGATTACACCCAATGCCAATAGCGATATATGTTGGCCCGCGTGTGTGTGACTATAGAAATGGATTTAATGACAAGATAACTGTACATGATTCGTTACGTACCTTCAAAGTTTATCAAGATACTTCCAGATACTGCTAAATGTGTCTTTTATATATAAAAATCAAATTATATCCAAATAAATACAAATTTCTTAACAACTATCCAAATTTCGAGTTATTTTTAATCGACTGTCATCTCTCCGCATAATCACAATAGACTTAGCAACGTTTCAAGGACGGTATTTACTGCTTTCACAGCTGAAAAGCTTACGGATATGATTACATTCTCCGCGTCGTGAAAGCTGTTGGCTGAGGAAAAGAAATTATATATTATCCCACACAAACGTACTATAAAGCAAAATGTCAGTAAATACAGATTTTTCTACACATTATACTTTTCATGAAATAAGTCAACCAATCAGCAGCCAACACGATTAGCGCCTGAACTATTCGGTGAGGACCTTTGACTGTACTGGGTTAAATTAGCTTCTTGTACAAGTGTTACTACCCTATATAAATACAAAGTATAGTGTAACACATCTATCAAGTCTGAATACCACATCTATTGCATTCCTTCAAATCATTAGGATCACGCAGTCAGTTGGATGCATAAATAAATGTAGTAGTAATTATTTGCAAAAAGGTAAGCAAATAGGGTCCGTGGCAAGATCACATAGCTTCAATTAAGCCATTCCCCTACAGTAATAGAGGTGTGCATGGATGGCAGCATACTAGAAGTATGATTCCTTACAATCAATATGTTGCTTGGAAAGACAATGTTACAAAAAGGAGAGAGAGGGAGACAGAGAGATTACTATGACACATTAGTCAAATAGCATTGCACGTAAACAGTGAGCATCAGAAACACACAAACTGTAAACTATTCTAAGGCATGTAGAAAACATATCTGTGGTTGAAGTGGTATCAAAATGTAAAAGCTGAAGCTTGATGTCTATGAACATTATTACTTTTATAACGGCTAACAGTTCAAAGCTTTCCTACTCTAGCATCAAACAACCTAATATAAGTCTTCTCAAGAACACTGAAATATAAGAGATTGTTCAGAAGTAAAATGAAACCAATCTGAGGTCTGTTTGACACCGTAAATAGCCGATATGTATGTGGTATCTTACCAAGTCTCAAGGTGCAACATTCAGATTTTGTATCCTGCACCGATTCTGACGATGCCTATAAGATGTGACAAGAACTGGTGAGTACATACATACATACATACATACATACATACATACATACATACATACATACATACATACATACATACATACATACATACGTACATGCATACAGTGAAACCTCTCTAAATATCCCCCTGTAAAGCGGCCCTTTTAGTACCCGACCTCTTCTGCAGACTGGAAAAATAGTTTGGTCCCAATAAGGTTGATCTAATACTAATTCAACCTCAAAATACTGGCCACCTTTATCAAATGGCATAAATTATTTGTCCCTATCTATCTATCTATCACCAAACCTACTCCAGGAACCACCTGCATATATGGATCACCAGTATATAAAACTCGGTTTATACATAAACCAATGAAGTTTTGGCTGTATATAACTTTCAGGTGGTCCTCTGAGTAATTATTGATTTATAAAAGCTGATATTCAATTTCTTTTAGCAAAATCAAACATCAATTTAGCTGTATTACGCCATCAATATGACGTAATTTAGTGTAATATACCTACCAATGACGACATGACTACACGATATGTGTTGGTACTGCATTTCACCTTAAGTGTTGTCATTACACTAAAAGTCAGCCCTTACAGGAATCATAATGTGCGGTGCAACCTTCATATATATATAAATCTCTCGAGGTCAGGTCATAAGCAGTATGAATTTTCAATTAAATAATGTATACCCTGTTATCCATAATAGTTTTGGTACTAGCCGTACCATATACTGCTGTTTTTCAAGCAAACGAAGCAGCAAGTCGCTAGAAAGAGATGAAGCGAAATGGTGTGTTACGAAGATTTATCTCCCCACTCCCAACCTCTCTGATGAAAGCCCATCTCTGTGAAATATTTCCAAAACTGGTCCAGGAAGGTTATTTTCTTGTGATTATTTAATGCGATCACTGGATCCGTCTTTCTGTCCGCTCTTTGCAGTGATTCGGCTTCAATCGCTCCTGGAGATATTTATTTACTTGGTTTTATTCGTTAACACAAAAGAGCTTTCACTGTTTTCTCTCCTTTTTGTATATTTCTTCTTTGTAGCCCTTTTTGCTCATTTTACCTGTCGTTTTCAATAACACTGAATTTTAATAATTGTGAAAACATCAAAGTAATTTCTTGTGGAGAACAGTGTTACTGTAATGTTCCGTGGGATAAACATTTTCTCAAAGTTGTTAAGCGTGAATGAGAAAGGTGGCAAAATGTACCGTTAATAGACATTTCAAAATATGTTCGGAACGTATCCCGCATGTAATTTAGGCGTAATCAATGTATCCCCAAGGTTAGAGTTATCTTCAGTAGTGTAAATATCACATGAACTCACCCTTGTTTGTCGCAAGATGGCGTGAGTGTACTTTGAAACTATCTGTTTGAGAAAGATTGACTTATGAGCATCATTTCTTAAACATGAAACCAAAAGATCGTTAGTGCACAAGTACTAAAATGTTTGCAGAGGCGGAATTGTCAACAAAGCAACAAGCCAGACTGTTTCACTTCCAGGCTAGCATCAGTGCGTTATTACTCACTTTGCACTGTAACCAAAATGCACAATCTCAATCACACTACAATCTTCATGTTATAAAGAATAATCCGTTTCCTTTAAATCAATATTAAAAATTCCTACATTAAAGCCTGGAATTACCACGAAGAAAGGAGATAAAAAATACTCTATAAATGATAGGAACTACATTCTTGGATACTAAACCGGTAGTAATAATTGTTATTTGAGTCAACATGTGGCAACAATCATTAGGTGAGTTTCATTGCACGAAATATGCAAATGTTACAAATAATATTTGGTTGAAGATCCTATTTTAGTTTTGAATGGACAGGATTGGGGAAAAGAGAGAAGCAAAGACATTTACTTGCACAATAACTGCTACTTCATAGAAATTTTATTGTTCTCCCTGCTTTACACTCACGCCAACTGTGTGCGTACACACACACACACACACACACACACATATATATATATATATATATATATATATATATATATATATATATATATATATATATATATATATATATATATCAGATCTTCAGGAAATCCTGGTTTTCACGACAATTTGGACAGGACATAAACACGGTACCGCAAGTCATATAATCTGGAAAAGTGCTTTTGAGATATAAGGATACCTTTCAATCACACTGAGAAGGAAGGGAAAAACAATAACAACAACACAAAAACTTAAATACAATATATATCTTCATATTATATACTTTTTTTTTACTCTGTCACAAATGTGTCGGAATAAGATAAAAAAACGTTTTCTACATCCTCCTTTTTAATATTTATATTGTTATTTTCTTTTCAATCATGACAAACATTCTGTATAGACTTTATAACAATTCCTTCCGTTTATAGTTGAAAATGTTCAATTTATCTTGAGGACTCCTTACTAACTTTTTTCTAATATCTCGCTATAAATGTCATGTATTATGGTTTGTCCGTAAATGAGGATTAAAGATTGTGCCAGTCGATCAAAAAAACATATTGTACAAGTACATATAACGATTATTTTCTTTTTTTTTAGCTACAAATTGTATAACGATTCCGGTAATGAAATTGTTGGCGGTAAGTGCTCTCTCTCTATATCTCTCTCTTTGATAGTAAATCATTTGCCACACAAAGTCTTAATATGCCTGATACATGCCAGTGACACATTTCGTTTTTAGGAGTCAGTATCCATTTAAACCGATGGCCCACACAAATCGCCTCTAACTTATTTGGTAGTAAACCTTTTCAGGGAGCAATAAACGTACTATCATTCTAGATGTTCGAAGTTGAAAGGGTAATTTTCTTGTCACTGAAACCAAACGGTCTCCTACTGATTTTATCGGCTATGTTTTTGAAGTGTATGCTCGTTTACAACTACAATTTTCCTGCTCCACAAAATACCAATCAGAAGTCATAATAATCAATATTTGTAAGGGTTTTTATCTCTACAATTTTGCAAAAAGAGAGAGACAGAGTTAACGCGGGACATTATAATGGGCTTTAGAAAAATAGTCATATTAGCAGGGTGGTCTTAGTAATAGGATCATCTAAATACTGAATGTTAACTTCGGACCTTTAAACTTTTTTGGTGGCTTCAGTGGGGTCGTCTTATAACATGCGTGGTTATTTCAGCGAGGTGGTCTCATAATCGGCTTGGTCGTGAAGGTTGCATTATATATATATAATTGGAGAAAGAGCGAAATGTAATCTTCTGGTGTGGAAAATAACTTTCGCACATTTTGTGTTAGCTTCGTTTGATGGGACATGTAAATACTGGGGAAAATGTGAAACCTAGTTTATTAGTTCCAGTTTGGATTTGTCGCCAAACAATAAAATGTGCATAGTTTGCTGATGAATAGAACATTGTCAAAGTAGGTAGGGGTGTTGATATGTTTGGTCATAATGATTGATAAACAATGACAGAAAGGAGTGCGTATGCACATATCTTGCATAAAAGTATTTTCAGGAAGACAATAAATATTGATGCAATGAACATGGATACTACTACTAATATTACTACTAAAACTACTACTACTAATAATAATAATAATAATAATAATAATAATAATCAGGCCTGGTATTCAAAATTCCCATTCGCAACTAGGCAAACTTATCTCTGCCAAAGTCTGAATCTTTACGTACCGACACCGTTTGATCTAAGATTGTTTGACTGATAGCACATCGACTGCACAAATGGGTAGAAACCTAGACAGTTTGCTTAAATTAATCGTTATATATTGAATGTTTAATAATTCGATCATTTTCCATCCCATTTCCACTATCAACATACACTTTATCTGTAATAAAGTGTAAACATTTTCAAAATAAATACTTAGGTTTTATAGAAGATGCAATTCTAATGAGTGGGCGAGTTATCTCCGTTTTGGCGATTCATTAGTTCCAGGTTTCAAGAGTGTAGCATGTGTGCACATCCATCCAGAGGACGATTCTTTCCCAATTTCTGCACCTCAAAGACTCCAAAACTAAGCCAACATTTAAGCCGTCAGGGGCACTTTAAATAGGATGTAAGAGCATGTTGACAATCGTTGTAAACAGCAACAACAATAATAATAAGAAGAAGAAGAAGATGATGTTACAGAAATATTTTAAAATATTATTAGGAAATCTCTGAAAAATACTCTATCAAAACAGCAGTTGGTTGGTTCATTGGTTGTCTTTGAAACGGCAGTTTGAGCACCTTGTTTAGGTATATCCTGCTGAGGAAATGGGAATTACGTGCCTTTCCCAAGTACATAATGAGGCAGCTAAGCTGGGTTGGCCTGAACAGCAATTTTATATTACCCCTAGTTTTGGGAGATATCGCGTGGTTTTTTTTTTTATTTTTTTTTATTTTTTTTTAATTACGAGTAATATTGGAAGACGAAGACTGGACTGAATACGAATTGTAATTATTTCAATCAACGTATAGAAACATAGCCTAACTGCATTACCAATTTTATAACATGCTGTTTCCGTAAAAAAAGGCGTTGCCTGATATTTGTAGTATGCCACCCATAATCATAATGTACCGTACAGATTCTGAAATCGTCTACTTGATGTTTATTTAACCATATACTTTATCGGAGTGATTAGCGTTGGCATAAAACTAACATAAACGCGAAATACCCACCACCACCGAAACAAAAAATCAGGAGTATTTAGTGTATAATACTGAAAGTGTAACGAAATAAGTTTCTTCGAAAATTGAAAAATTAAAGAGCATCTTAGGTAGGATAAAACTTATAAATCCCTTTGTGACCGTATTCCTGGCATAACCAATGAAACGCACTAATGAACATAATTTAGAACAAAAACAAAAATATCAGTATTGTTAGTAAAGAGTATTTCAACTTCAGAAAGCTATGAAGGATATCCTTTGCAAATATGTTCTACCTTAAAAATGTTGTGACAGTTTGTTACTTAAATCTTTTCAAGAAAATATTATATGCAATATTGAATCAGAGTGAAATTCTTCCATATCTAGGCATATTATGTTACTGTTGTGAGCTGCAACGTTTCTATAAAGTATTAAGGAAACTTTATATTTGCTGATCATTGATCCACGTGTTTGAACGCATTCCGCGCGTAATTCGGACGTATTATTTGCGTCGTCATTATAACCTTAACGTTAGGGTTATACTCGGGTAACATCCACTTACCTCGTAAAGAGCATTGCGTGGTCGATGGGTGGCATATCTTGCCGGTCGTTTACAAAGTCCCAATTTTCCAAATCCAAAATATAGCTTACGACACCAATACGTTTTTCCCCGTTTACTACCTTCACCTTAGAATGAATGTGTTGAAAGTCGCTCTGACGCTTAAAACAAAATAGGAAACAAAGGGACACGATTTAGTAACTGCGAAAAATCAGTTTCCTCCATACGCAAAAATGGAGAACAAAAATTGTTAATTTGATATAGAGGTGTGCATTAGCTTGTAAAGGCGCTGATAAGCAATGCATATAACTTATATTCGAAAGTCTATGGTTCAATAAAATCAATAAAATCTTCCAACCTGCCTTGTTTTAAGGCAATAGTTTTTCCAATCCCATATTGCATTTTACGATAACTTTTATATGATTCTAAACATTGTATCATTTTCGCATACTTATTTTTATGCTTAAACTTGTTTGTTTTTAATATTATGATATTCAAACTAGATTTTGCTTTTTCTGAATCTGACTAAATAAAACCTAAAATTACATTTTTTAACTTAATTCGGAAATGTGTGCAAAATTGTTTCTATTTGTATATATTCCTAAAATATATGAGAAAGTATTTCCGGATTGATTTTGCACATTATCATTTAATATACCAGTTTTTAGTAAATGAAGTATTTTTAGGTAGTATACTATGTAATAATTTAGACTTGAACCACCAGAGATCAGTATCTGTAGTAATTTTCTGGCTGTGAGGGAAAACCCTATTTCAAGGAAAAGAGACTGAAATAATGTAATATCCTCATTAATCAATATTGTGGGTGCCCCTGGCATCATTTAGTACACGCGCAAGATGCACTGAGATTGCAGGACTATAAGAGGTGGTTTAATTGTGACAATGCGAGAGTTTTTAGCTCTATTATTATCTCATAGGGGGTTCTGAACTATTTGGGAATATTTGCTCCACAATTTTTCATTTTGTTTCAAACGGTTTTCTCATAAGCATGGCCGGTACCTGGCTTAAATACGTAGAAATATGTAAGGGTGTTTGTTCCCTGTTGAGATTATAAGCTCCGCATAATTTTGCCAGCTGTGTTTAATGCTCCCAAACTAAGTAACTTTTGTCTTATCTGGATTAATATAATGACACCAGATACTTGAGCATAGAACTTTAATACATACTAATACTACCATTACTACCACCAATAATAAGTATGAGGATTTACTACAGCGCTGAATCTTAAAAGCTCTCAGCGCTTTATAATATTAGTTTACACATAAGGAGATAGATATAGATATAGATATATAAACAAGATTACAAACATGCCCTGTACTACTTGAAGATTGTTATAATTCGTTTATAAATATTGGAGTGTCAGAATCATATTACATAATAAGAATGTCTATGCCATTTACTTCTGCACCTTAATACTGATTGTATGTTGGGTCATTATTGCTAATATCTCAGCACACAGTAGAAGGAAGTAAGGGGATAGTTGATCATAATATCTACATCCACGATGAATATTAAAACTTTGGTATACGTGTCCATTCACTATAAAACAAGATGTAATATCATTATATCATATACAATGGAGAAACGTTTCCTTCAACTGAACTACCAACATTGTAGAAATGCTCAAAAGTTTTGAAATAAATGTTTACTTTACTGAACCGACTGCTTTTCCCAAATCAAACAAGAATAGCTAAACCTGGTATTTTATATTACTCTGCATAAGATGTTAAACATCAATGAACCTGATGTTTTATCGTTAAATCAACCTAATAAGAAGCCAGTTTAAACCTAGAAAATGTTGCATAGTTGGTGCTATGAGAAATCTAAACTTTGTCTTGAGAGAAACTATATCCTATCTAGTAATTGTATTCCATTAAAACGGCGTTCTTGTCCCCATCTCTCTTATGAATAATGGAAAATGTTTTATTGCTTTTTTTAGGTGGCTGGATATGTGGTCAGAAGGTCTTAGATTTTATCAAGTTAAACATTTATCATAATTCATATGGATAATAAAGAATATGTTATTGCATTTTGAAACTTTGCTACCGGGGATTTTTTATTGAAACATCAACGCCATACTGATTTCCGTTGGTGAGATAATCTGGCATTGACGCAGAAATAGGTGGGGATTATTTGAGAATTATCAATTGCAAAGAACTGTGTACAGACAGTTATAATTCCAGCAAAGGATCATATTTTCCATTGCAGACTGAATGAGCGCTTACATCAAAACCTGAACTTTACAATCCCTTAGGCAACTAAAAATGGCTAAAATCATCATCACCTCTGCTCATTTTGACTGTAAACCAGAATGTTACATCTGTTGCTATGAGAGGATTGACATTAATTCATGTGTTCATGGACAAAATATGTACTCTATCGCAATCACTCAAGGACGTGCAGGAATCCCGAGTTAAAACAATTTCTTACCTTAAAAAATATAAATTCACTAAGGATGACATTGATTGATATACTGGTATCTTCTATTCCTTTGTAGAGCAGGTTTACCTATGTGAAAATACAAACACAATCTTGCACACTGTTTATAATGTACGATATCAACATGAAAATGTAAAGAGTATTGCTTTTAAATTCTTCTCAGGTGATGTACAACTGTAACATGGATAATATTCTACATTTCGCATCAAATTGAATGTTACATTTTGAAAAGAAAGATGAAATTTCTTTAAACCAGACACTATTAATATCAAACATTTGGCCGTTGCATAGAGGTGGCCAATATATGAACGTCTTCTTAGTATTAAAACTACCTTTTTCGTATATTTTTAATTGCAATTATATATATATATATATATATATATATGTAACAACGCCAATTGGCGAATATTTGTAAAGAAATTTAATCAAGTGGGATACTTCCAAGTGACTCGAAAATATTCCCTGTTTAGGCAATCAAAATATAGTGTGTATGTTCTGCTGGATAACACATCGTTCCATTGCAAATCATTTTGTTTTTAAAATAAATATGTATGTAAATTAAGGAAATGTTACTGTATTTCTAAGAATTCATTACTTACACCATTCATAACGTGTGAGAACAGTTCTCTTATCTTTCTGTTCACTTGACGAGTTTTTGGCTCTCTGGGAGTTACGCAATGTACCGTCGATGAATATCTGCAAGTAGAGATTAAATATATATTTGAGCTATGGCTGCGTGTGATTGTGCATGTGTATGCTTTTGTGTATGACATAAGGAACGTACAATTCGCACGAGTATTTGATAAATGATTTCAGTCTCGGCAAAGAAGTAGCAATAGTAAATTGACTTGCATAATACATTATTGCGATGCCTTTTGTCTGCGTTTTATTTGCGACATTCATGACTTTTGCTACGCGATTCGGATTCGCGAAAATATATAATTTTTAATTATCACGATGAGTTCATCATTCATCATTATCTATATATTCCAATCGCATTGCAAATTCGCAAATAAAATAGCACTTGAAATTCGATAGGCCAGAAACACTGTATGCGCTTATAAACTGAGACGAGAACATGGGACGCTTGTTAATATCTGTACGCTCAACTAATTTCCGCCACATAATCAAGGCACGTTTTCCCTGTTTTCAGTTTAGCTCATAACTGCATACACATTTCAGCAAACTGAGATAGATATGAACACAGATAATTAACTACAATTTGGGGGGGGGTAAATAGGCAGGTAGGTAGACAGAGAGATGTAGTGTTGTATATGTGAAGGTTGATAAATATATAGAAGTATGTATTTATGTACGCTAAGAAATTATATATATATATATATATATATATATATATATATATATATAGAGAGAGAGAGAGAGAGAGAGAGAGAGAGAGAGAGAGAGAGAGAGAGAGAGAGAGATCTAAAGAGATCACTTACAACTCCCATAATCCTGTATCTATCAGTAGGGCGACCTTGACATAGTAGACTGCCTTTACTTGGCGAGATTTATCTGTGTATTTTGCAATGAGAAAACATATTCATGTTATATAGTTCCAGCGTTTAATATAAGATGGAAATCTCTCTGTATCAGTTTTGTATTTGTAATGTAGAATGCATTGATGTAATTGTGCTCACAATAGTTTCCATGAAGAATATTATATTCTTTTATACAAAGGTATATTCTCAGAAGGCGTGTAATCCTTAAGAACATTAAATCCATATAATATAATAGAACTGAATTGATCATTCTCAATCTGAGTTATCTATCCATCTTCATATGTGATATAATCTTATCATCTTTATACGTGATAATATTGCACCAGCTCCGTTGTTTCTTTCACTAACGATTCTCACCTGCTGCCCTTCTATTATGCTGGTTTTGTTCGTGTTGTCCTTGGAAACGTCGGAGAACAGCCTTAAGTTCTTGTTCTACTTCTTTCTCATTGACGTGTGCCTCATTGACGTGTGCTGCATCTGCAGGATAGATATTTCATTTTATTTTCCTGCAATTTGTTATTGTCCTCTACCTTGAAACAAAAACAAACTCAAATAGGGATTTAAACGAAGGTCCCATTTGTAAATTGATGTGAGGGTTTAAGTCAAAGTGATATTTCCGTAATTTCTCCCAATGTCGTTTTTCTTTTAAAATCATGAGAGCAAATAAATATAACTAAAACACGATTGATACATCGACATATAGTAATCATTGCTTTACTGAAATTATAACAGAGAAAAGATATCTAACCCTGCCAAAAATGAATATATATATATATATATATATATATAAATATGTATATATATAATATATATATATATATATATATAGATATATATATATATATATATATATATATATATATATATATATATATATATACGTCGTGCTTCTTCCGCTGCATTACTGTAATTGTGTTCAGGAAACAAATTATACATTCGTGACTTTGCAGTAAATAATGATACAAACAATGTTTCTGCAGATTGTATGCTCCAAATATAATAAGATAGTGCAAACCTTCACTTTCGACTGAATTTGCTCTTTGCATACGTGTTTGGTCCTGTAGAACATATCGTTTACCAAGAAGACCTGGATCTCCCAACAAGTTTCTTGATGTGACATCAGTCTCCGCTGGTCGAAGATCGTAACTACTGTCTCCTATTCGTATATGTCCGTTCTAGAACATATATATGTTTGTATGTAATTAAAGAGGTCAGTGAAAATGGGTTTATCATGTCTCTAGTTATCTCTTGAATCGTGTATCCTTTCATTTTAATCATCAGTGGTGGTGGTATGACTAGGAGAGGAGGAAACACAAATACCAATTATATAAATCCGGTTGCATCTAGATTCATTAAATTTAGTTGCAAGAGTACTTGCTACTGCACGGAAAGCGCGATAAACTAAAATTGATATGAAATACACTAGAGATAACGTACTGATCAATTGGTATCCTTTTTGTCTATACTAATATGTTTTCTACTCCATATACAAGTTTATAAGACACTGTACTCTATGTACTATTTCTATACTTCACTCTATACCTGACGAGGTATGGAGGTACAACAAGGTATTAAACGGTATTAACACTAACGTGTTGGATATAAATAGATAGACTAGCGGAGAAAATACTTAAGATAGTGGGTGCAATAATACCTGCACATCTGACTGAAATGCTGACTGAAAAGGCAGCTAAAAAATTAGCTGAAAAGGTGGCTAGGTTGTACCTGTAACTGCTCCCATAATTGAACCAATACCTACGGTTGTATCAATACCCATAACTGAACAAAAGATTGTGCCGAATGCATCTCCTAAATTAGCACCATACATAACGAGCAAACGTATACATTTTCAGAAAGAATTAATGGTAAACAATATACATAAACACCAGAAGACGTACCGTAAACGTGGTAATAATAGTGATAATTGGGGTTATAACAGTGGTAATTGTAGCTCCGCTAACAATCATAAGCCTAATCCTGGCTCGATTGACTTCCCTGTCATATGAATATAACCGTAAATGATTTTGAAGAATATGTTGTAGCTTATTCTGAAGGACATGCAAACATAACTGCCCTCATTGTGATAATTGTGTCCTACCACCAAAATCCGAGATTGAGTATAAGGATATATATAACCCCTCGCGTCTCTAATTGGAGTGTTGAGTGTCTCTCCCCACCCCCTGATGCTGTGCTACCATGACCGCAAGGCTTATCTAGACGCACTATACCACGACGCCCAGTGTCTAACAAAAACGTTGCTGCTCAAGGGGATGTAAGGTGGAGCCAAACTGGCCTTTTACTACTACTACTACTACTACTACTACTACTACTACTACTACTACTACTACTACTACTACTACGACCACAGATACTACAGAGAGGATTGTATACACATGAATGTGGGATAAATAACAGCGTTGAATCAAAAACATAGATGCCACTTGATCCATAACGTCATCACTAGAGTATTTCCTGTTAATTTTAATTATCACGCCTTCCCTGCAGGAGCACACAGACGTTGTAACTAAATGTTGTGAATCTAGATATAACAGGATATATGAATTGGTATAGTTTTGTATGTTACTGGTATGCAAGGAATATGGACAGCTATACTTTAGTTGTGTCAGTAATATCTGGCATAATTGTAAACACTTTTGAAGAATAGTTTTAGATCCGGATATATAAAAAATCCCTTACGTGTGATTAAGGAGGGGCTGCAGTCGAATTATGCATGTACTTGTTTATATATGTGGGGTTTTACAACATCTCTACACAATAGTGGCAATATGGTGCCGACTAAAAGTAAAGTTCGAAAAATGTAAAAAAAAATAATTGCATTCAATACTGAGGAAGAACAATTTCCAAATAAATGTAAACACAAGGTACAACCAGAAAAATATATAACGTAAATTTGTTAAAATTATGTAAGATGTTTATAACAAAGATGAAAGTATTATATTTAAAAACTTTGAAACATATAATAATTTATTTTAAAGTAAACCGCATTCCGTCAAAAATCCCAAGATTTTCTCGGGTGGAACATCACCATACAGTTTCTTCATGCAGTTCACGTTAAAATAATTCTGTCTTATAGGGTAGCAGTCGACACTCGACAAGAACGTGTTCCACTGGCATTGGACACTGACATGGTGTGCACTTTGGTTCACCTTTCGTGAGGTGTGCACGAATCAGGTATGTGTGTACGATACGCGATTGGCATAATACCACCTCGTTACTGCCATTTATTCTATACGAGGGATGTTAGTCTCCATTAGTTGGTTTGATGTTCTGAAATTTGCTTGTTGAGTTTTCTTTACACATAGTTTGCAAAGTATGACAAAGATATTGATATATACGATATGTATAGTCATTGTATGGAATCTTCCATTCGTAAACGAGTGACTTAAGGGACGCTTTAGCTGCCCTGTCATTATCCTTTATAGCATATGACTCGGCAGGCAACACTGCAAAATACTTTTCCCAGATTGTATGAACACTTCAGATTGTCAGATTCCAAATTTTGCAAGGCTTTCAATGTGGAAAGGGAATCGAAGAGAGTGATAATTTTTCAGTACCTTTTTATTTTTTAAGAGTAGTTTTTAAAGCTGTTTAGAGCTTTAGTATAAACTGTAATTATGGCAGTACAAATTAAGGCTGTATCCGGTAACAAGCTCGAGATGGTGCCATGGTGAGTTACACTGGCAGCTCCAACTTTGTTTCCATGTCTCGAACCGTCTGTATACAGGGACGCATGCTTACGATAAGAGGCTCTGATTTCATTAAATTTGCTCTAAAAAAGGAGAGGATTTGTTAAGGACTTTTTGAATTCGAAAAGGTCAAATATTTTTTTAGGAGGTTTTGATGACCAACATGGTGATTTGGGAATACAGGATTTTGCAATATTTTCAGAACTGGATTTTGCTACATTTAGGTGAGGACGAATTCGTATGGCAAAAGGAGGAATCAAAGTTGTTTATCATAGTATAGAAGTTTTCGTATGTGGGCATCAAGACGATATCATATGCGGTATTAGATTGATTGGAATATTGTTTGGCGTTTGGTAGTATATTAAAGAGCCAATTTCGTTCGTCTGGGATAAAGTTAAGATTAATTTGCCTCAACATAGAGGCTTTCTGAAGGGGAAGTTCTAAATGCACCCAGACACAGACTAAATCCCTGATTGTTTATCGGATGAAGCATCTGCAGGTCAGAATTACAGGCTGATACGTGCACAATCGAGCCATATTCAAGTTGAAATCTTACTAATGGCTGTATAACCGGAGCAAGCTCTTTCGATCTGATTCCCAATCTGTGTTTGCCACGACACTTATTAAATCCAGTTGTTTTTTTGTTTTGTTTTTTTTTTTGGTTGTTTTTTTTGTAAATTTGTCCCTATGGTATATAACATGTGAACGAAAAGTTGATTTAAGGAGAACTGGTGTCAATCGTTCTTAAAAGTTACGTATTGGCCTTTATAAATGCAGCTGCTATCACTGGAGTGTTTATCATATCTTAATACATAAATGTACACTGTCTTATGTAGACGGTGATCTTGCTCTAATTATAATAGATATACACATTTCTTGCGAACCGACCAGAGTTTATTTGTTGCCATATAACGTCCCAAATGAAAAATCAATCTCAAACTGAATTCCAACTGATGCGACAGACACCATATCTCAGTAGAATAGTAATCGTGACCGCTACACCACCTATTATTGTTAAAATGAGTCTTCTTCGGGGTGCAGGTGGGCGTGGGGATGGAGTGTAGGGTCTGCTATGACAAAGCAAAATATAAATAAACGAATAAATCGATTATTTTTACTTCCATCACTCCCAATACCTAAACTATTAATTTCTTGAGTGTGCACTGATTAGAGTCAAACCAGACTAAGATGACATTCAAGCACAGCAAACCTAAAATTCCATAAATAACGCCTCGTGTGTGGCTGGCATATAACCCACGTATTACGTCATACATTTTCTTAACCCAAGAATGCTAATAATACACGGTTTATAGTGCAATCGCCCAACAGTGATTACCACTATATATGTTTGCCATATAATGTGCACATGCACGATAACTTAAAACAAAGATCACACTCAAAAATTAATTCCATGACTGGTTTTATACACTATTGTATCACAATCCTTGTTGTTATTATATTAAATACTTTTGCTAACAACAAGTGAAGTTTTTAAAGTGTAGATTACAACAGCACAGACAGGCAGAGAGACAGTTGCTAAATCTGCATGGGTACAAACTATGCAATGACAATGACCTACCTCGCCAAAGTCGACGCAACGCACAAAATGTTGTATGTTAGTATGTTAGTCTATACAGAAATATTATAGTATACGTTCGGTAACGCAAACGGTAGAAGGGTTGTATTTCAAATCGATTAGTTTGTATTTGAAATATTGCTACTAAAGGTTATAATACAGTTGTTTAAGTAAAGTTTTTAATTTTCGGGGGTACTTGTTTGGAACAGGTTGTCCCTAAATGTAAAACAGTCAAATTGGATCAGAGATTGTAACAGCATATGCTTTGATTGCATGTTAAAAAATAAGTATGTTATTTTATCTATTGTGAAACAATGTATACATTGCATATAAGTAAATTGCAGGCAAGGGCTAAAGAGAAAACAGTTATTTTTATTAACAGAGTTACCTTTAATAAATAAAGCATTCTTATTTGTATCATTATGACGCAATAAACGAAGCTATATATGTCTGATTGCAGAGCGTTGAAACAAATATGTTGCAAAAAATGTGGCCTCCCTCCATGGGGTGGTAAGTGTCGAAGTTCCGATATGGGCCGGAGTTATGGTAAACTTTTTGCAGTAATTTATAATAAACGTTAAATATATTAAACCTCAGGGAAACATCTTGAAGAGAACGACACTTCCTAAACTTCCCTCCATATACCCCATATACCACATTATGTGCAGTATCGTTAATAGTATCAGCTCTTGATCTCACGTTTCTCAATGTTCACAAATATTTGCATATAGAGAAGCTATTGAAGTAATTTAACTGAAACGAACACCACTTCCCTATGATATGGTGATTTATGATGCAATGCTATATTGGATTGAATTATTTAACTCATTGTGATATATTTCCTACTTGTTAGGTATAAAAGTGTTTACAGTACTTCAACATATGTACAATTTATTCCTTGTAAAAACAATAACAAAAAAAAAAGTTTTAGGGACTTTCAAGGAAACTATAATCAACATACAAACTGACACTCATCACAAGAACAATGATTCGTATCTACTTGATCATCCGCGGACTGGTAGAAATCAGTAAGCTTAGCTTGCCTTGGTTTTCTCAAGATTTTCTTACAATCAGCATCGTTTAAATTAAGCCTGCAACTATCACTGTAAACGAACGGTATAGAGAAAAATATGGTCTAGGCTGTTTAAGTTCTCCGGGACCAAACATTGTTCTTTGAATCATTATTTCAAGTAGTCAAGTCTATTTTATATCTTTCTATTTAACTCGTCTATTTCTCTCTGGTGCTCTTATAATAATTTGTAATGTCTAATTCATCAGTTACCTCAAATAACTGGAACGGATAATTACTTCCAGTACAAGCTAGACCGTTAGCTATTACTCCTCCAATTATAACTGCAGCTGTATCCATAGCTATTGTGTTGTATTTATGATTGACACATTTGTAAATTGATGTTAGCTTTTACTTTGCATGCTGAACTAGAATTATTAGGATTTTTTTATCAATTTCACGTCAATGATTAAAGCATTATTTTCGTGTGGATAGTACGTACGTGAATTTTTTACACTATAAAGTCCACCTTCGGATTATTCTACTTTAGCTCTAATGAGTAATCTCATGTTTGGCATTTACCTCTGATCTTATGAATACACTATTTTCGTAAGAATAAAATCCTGGATAATAGATTTTGAAGTTGGTTTTCTTATTTGAATGATATTTGCTGCAAAGCGTTTATTCTGTGTAACTTTTATTCAGCATAACGTGATGGAACATTGTTAAATCCATAACTGATAACTAGAGTTGGGTGTAGTTTTAGCTTTAAAAATATCCACAACTCTTTTGTTTCTTTACATTCTTCATTCAGGTTAATCATTACAATTTTACCGATGATATCATCTACAACAATACCATCAGATACTCCTGAGTCAGAACAATGCAAACATCTTTGATTTAGCACCAAAAAGGGTTGGTTTTATATTGTTATTTATTTTTTAAAATAAATATATTCAACCTTTATTTCCTATTTTTGCATATTCACATGTAATTCTATGTTGATTTATGTCCAAACTGTTTATATCCTCCGTTGTAATAAAAACTCAATCTCGTGTTTGTGACCCGATCTTTACATTTCTGATGTTATATACTTCGTTTTTTCGACCACTTTTTCTCCGTTATATTTATAACATCATACAACTAATCATTGTGCTCTGCAAGCATGAATTCTGCATGATTGGACAATTTTATTTCAATAGTATATTTCTAATTACTACATGATGTTAATTGAAAGTTCTGTAACAACTTAATATTAAATAATATGTATATCGACCCGCTATGAAAGATGTACTAGTTTTTATTTCATCCAGATGGTGTACAATTTATTTCCATATCAACTAATTTTGTTTAATTATGTAAGTCTTTGCGACTGAAGGTTTCAAAAATGTATTAAAATCTATATAGTAAACAGTATGTCAAAAAAGAAATAATAATAACAATAATAATTGCACACTTTATTGATTACTTGTGTGAATCGCTGAATGAAGACAGAGAGAAGTTTCGATGTCCTAATGATTGAATCAACATTTTTGTACTTTTCATTACCTATTATTAGTTTTGTTTTAAATCTCGAATGCCTGCAGCTTGCGGTCTTTCACACTGAATTTGTTTTCAGCTATTTATAGATAAAATAGTTTTCTTGCTTGCTTTTGTAACGGGTATTGCGATTGTTCTGTTAACGAATCTTTCAATTCAGCGTGTTGTTTTTTTTTTTGTTATTTTTTTTTTTTTTTTGTTATTTTTTTGTCTTTTGTTAAGGTTAATGTGGCGTCGCAGTTGATTTATATTTGTGTAGGCAACTAAGAGTTGAAGATTGTAATGAAGATGGCTTAATTATCGTTCTTTTGCAGAAATTCAAAACGGTGCTAAACATCAAGAGATAACCTTACGCTTGATAAAAATATATGTTGGTGTTATTAACATGTCCAAGCGACATTCATCCACAACAGGAACTTTTGTTTTTAGAATTGATCCTTTCTAACGTATGATTGATTTTAAATTTATTTAGATTTTGGCATTCCTGTGGATGAATCTAAAACAGCTACTTTATGTTCTGAGTCACGGTTTGCTGGTGTGAGTCATCGACTATAGATCTCGATAAATACTAACTTTGTATCGAATCGTTGTAGCTTTCCCTCCAAGTCATAGATAGTTCACTAAATTGGTAGTCACTCAGTTTAGATGCCCACAGAACATATAACGATAATAAACTTTCTCTGAGTGCATATCTGGTAAAACAATACTACCAGTCTCTCTAAGACACACACACTCACTTTTCTCTCTCTCTCTCTCTCTCTCTCTCTCTCTCTCTCTCTCTCTCTCTCTCTCTCTCTCTCCACACACAGACACATGGGACTATGTACTGAGGACTTTAGAATTATGCTACACCCCAAGGTATCAGATTGCAAAACAAATTGCTTGTCTCTCAGTAACGTCTGCAAAGCTATTTTATGTCTCAATGCCCACAAACAAGACACTAAGCTAGACAGGCTGGCTACTTTCTTACTACGACTCGCAAAGAAAACCAACTGCTCCAATGAGAACCCCTTGGAAAAAATAACCTGTTCAAATGACAAGATTTGCATGTATTTATTCGGCTCAAGGTAAAACAGAGCTCCCCAAAATGGTCTTAGTGGGATCAACATATGCGGACAATTGATGCCTACTGGTTTGCTGATATTTCGGTCTGAGAAATACTTTCTCAACAGCATACCCTCACAATCAAACAAATAATCACCAATATATCCCGAACTTAAAATGGAGACGGAACAACGCCTACGAAAGCGATCCTACTTCAGCGACCCCAGAAGTCATACACGCCTTGAATCACAACTGATTACTGCACTAAATGCAACCGTCGACACGTTTAGTTGTTCCCACTGAGTTTTAGAGAACGCTGCGATATAAAATTATTTACATATTAAGAGATCAGACCATCTAACCCGTCACTCCCACTCAACATAATCACTGATAGCATAACTTCTGTTCGAACAAATAACAATCCAGGTGAAAAAATAAAATCCCGAAACTGCCATTTTTTTTTATTCAATTCACGTTTTGGTGAAATGACTGATGCAAGAAGTTTCAGAATTGTTCCAGAATCAATAGGTCGGACTCGTAGATTTGCCTCTCTGCATCAAACTGAAGCTACAGCATAACCACTCGTTGCATAAAACTACAGATAACAACATATTAAATAAAACTGCATATGGGCCAAACAAACATGAAATTGAGTGAGCAGGATTTCAAGGGGACAAACCTACTCTTGTGTTCTAATAGCAAGTCATCCTGTGGATTCGAACTTATATATAACAGTACTTTAAACTTCATACACAACGTCATGGAAGAGTAACGCCAGTGTCCTTCTGCTTTCCCTACCTAAGCTGAAACAAAACTGACATCTACTTTATTCGGACACCACTCATATCTATCCTGTATAATGACCAGTTTACAAAACATTGGTCGAACATTCAGGCACCTCCTACAACCACGACGAAGAAATTCCTGTAAGAGGAGATCGATTCTTTATTGGCTGTACAAAAGTTATAAATATGAACCTTTGCATAATGTCAGGTACGTACTATTTGCAGACTCAGACGTCTCTCTACCAAAAGGACCAATCTCCCCAACTCTGCGCTTCCATAGAAAACAGCACCTAACACACTTCCTCAACTTCAGACAATGTCAGCATATACCGTATGTACATATATACATTCTCCCTCAATCACAAGAGCTTTAAACGCTTGACCTATGGTAGTACAATACTAATCCATCTTCTCATCGAGGAGTAATTCTTTATTCTCTGTAAACCTATCATGAAATGAACGCACCGTCCAACCAGCATCTTGGGTTATGTTATGTTATGGTTAAAACTACCAGACTTATCATCACACAATGTAAAAAGCTGCATGATTCTACACTAGGGTTATGTCAGCGCTTCATATTACAGGCTAAGCCTGCATCTGTGGGCAAAGTTGTAAGTGTCAGTGTATCCTCGTCTCGAGTTTTATGTGCGTTTCGACTTGACATCAAACGGATCTGTGTACATCGGTTTCAGGATCAATCATCTTCGTTGATTTCACAGAATCAAGTAGAAAGGGCGGAAAAAACTGCACTGAGTCTTTGGTATGGGCGCATCAAGTAGCATGTTGTTCTTGTGTCCTCCAGCTGCAGTGCGTACAATTTGACTCTCTCGCAGTGCCAAGGGAGCTGCGGTAGCTCAATAAGTAGTGCTTTGGACCCGAATTCCAAGAGTTGCGGATTCGGTATCTGCCAGGCCAACCCGGTTTGGCTGCATCAGTGTGTCCATGGGAAAGGCACTTGGCCTTAATTTTGTTTGCATAATATAGTCAATAATGTGTTAAAGTGCCGTTAAAACCAACAAAGCAAAAAACAATCCAAACCACCTAGATGTGCCATATCTACTCTCGAACGAACACCCGTATAAAAGTAATCAATCCCTAGGAATTCTAACACAACATCCCTTGCAATCCTAAGAAACATACCCAAACCAACGTTGCTGTGTTATCCCGTTAAGCTCTCAGATCCCAACACGTCCACTAGAATTTTTACTTGCTAAGGGTCTTATCCGAATATGACGACCAGTAAAGTGGAAAGGGAACCTGTGATTTGCACAAGGACCAAATGAATACATTTTGTGAAACATGAGTTAATTGGCTTCCTGTCGTTGTTGATAAATGCAGCTTCCTAGATAGCATGCTCTGTCGTTGTATGGTTTCATTATATCTAAATATAAGTCAGCACTATGTACATTGTCTTATGAAGACGATGATTGTTCTCTGATTAAATTAGCTTCAGATTTTTATATGGAACCCATCTCTCTATGAACCAAAATCGAACTATTTCATGCGGCTGACTTCCCAAGCTCGATGGTCAAGACGTGATGCATAAAATAATCAACAATATGTCTTTCTGATGATGTCGAACTGGCGTTGAATCCACAATCTATATCACAATAACATGCTTCCTTTGACTGCTTACAGGGTTAGTCGAGGACGACCCAAACGGATGCACTAGGAATTATCATTTTATCCTTACTGTGGCAATTACAATTCGAAGAACCACCGGGCTGCAGCTCAAGAAGAAAGTGTCAATATGTAAGTCTGCTAAGCTTGCCCAGATCTATGTTCACCGACCACCAACTCGGTGCTAAAAACAGCGTGTGCATTAAAGACGTACAACATTTTGTTTGGTTAAGCTAAGTATTACCAAGAATGACTCAATATGATTACTGATGTCTACTAATTGGCCGATTATTTGGTGTGAGAAATATCTTATCAACACAAAAACTTTATAATCAAATAAATAATCACCACTATCTCTCGAATTTACAAATGAAGACACGACTCAATATAGCTCAGACACCCTGGTTGTTACAATACGTTGATAATATTTAAGCGCACAAGAAACTTCAAATTGAGTGCCAAGAATAAAGCTTTCTGAGAACTCACTTTGTATGTAGAAAAAGATGTGGACCGTTTTGCATTGGAAATTTCGGATGCCAGCTATGGTGTCCAAAATTGACGGCTTAAATTCGAAATCCAGTCCATTTGCAATTAAGCAGTTCAGCATGAGCATTTTTGTTATTTTAAAAAAGCTCGGCTATATGTCTTGGTTGACCTACAAATATTTTGTTTTGTGCGATTAGCATCTTGGCAGAGATTTGACAAAAGAAAACTTAAGTCCGAGCTTACTTAACTAGAAAATCAACCAAATATATCAAAGAAAATTGATTTCTGTCCCAGGTTTCACCGTCAGTTATCTTAAATAATTTATGGGACTCTGCTACCAGTTTTTTTTCTGCCACTAAGTATCTAGATAAAAAGCAAGTTGTTAGGGTTTTTTTTTTTTTTTTTTTTTTTTTTTCTTGCTGTGGATTTTGGGCCGATATTTTACCTGCAGCCATGCTTTGGTGGTTGTTCTTTTTGTCCTTGTTTTGGTGATCGTGACCAACCCTGTTTCTCCTGGATTGAGAGCTAACCGCCTTAGGGCAACACCGTAACAACTTTGAACAAGGCGATAACACCCCATAGTGATCAAATGTGGGCACTGTGATTAGTGACCCTTAACCTTCGCAGCGTGAAACAGTCTATGCGTGTGTATGGGTGTGTAAAGCCTTAGGACTCGTGCAATGGAGCAATGAAACAAATGCAAAGAATGCAATATGCACAAGGTTGGAGAAATAAGTCCTGAGTTGTAATACTGGACTTTAATCTATGCAAATGAGAACAGGAGAACAATATAGGTCGTCAGTCGGCATGTCAAACAAAATAAAGTGTGTAGGTGTGTGCGTTGTCTTAGATGTATTATCTGTAAGGCTTTGAGAAAGCTACACCTTTGTGAGAGCTATAATATGCAATTGATCTAAGTCACCAGGCAAGTGAATCGTATACTGTACAGGGAAAAAATTATGATTTATAGTTGTGGCCTCAGGTGCTGCATATAGTCTGTACATTTTAATATCATACTATACTTACGATATTTCTGTCACACTGTTCGTTTGAATGTTTGAAACATCTGACAGTTATGTATGCTCCATTCTCCCTGTCTTGGTAGTAAGCCACATCCTATTAAAATAAATACGAGTAAATTTGGATTGGAAGGTAGGAAGGCAGGTAAGTAGGTATATAATATTGAAAATATTTAAATAAGTAAGCAAGTAGAAAAGTATGTGAGTTGACTATACTTAGGTTGCTACATGTGTACCTATTTCCGTTGATAAGATTGTAGGTAGGTAACTGGGTAGGTAATAATGTTTTTGGACGATTTTGTATATGGATGATTAGTTGAATAGATGCTTGGTATTTGGTACAATAGGTAGAGAGATAAACAGATAGATTTGATGATAAGCTGCTGTTTTAGGTGCGTAAGTAGGCAGTTCTTTAAAGTTTTAGTTATGATTATGCGCTCCAAGAAAAATTAGAACATGACCACTTTTGACTATATACTACTTTTATTAAGTGCCATACGTTGTGGACTCAGAACTATAGGAACGTTGAAGGGGAAACATGGTGACTGTGACATAGGACCAATTTTATTATGCAAAGATAAGTTTTTATTTGACAAAGCAAATTAATCGCAGGAAATGTGATCTTGGTAACTTGGACATTTCTTGCTATCTTTGAACGAGAAATTGCCGGCTTGGATTCTACTTGATATTGGAGTTTGTGTGTTCGCAGCCTGCAACATGTTTCTGTTGATTCCTTCTTTTCCGTGCTCCATTTTGAGTTGTGAGTGATTGCAATCAGGCAGGATTATATAACTGAAAGTGTGACCTGGGTAACATAATTGTTCCTCCACTTGACTTCTTTTAATTTTTTTTGTCTGCCAATCTGATTTCTGGAGATTCATTTTAATAGTTAATTTCTTTGTTTCTCTATTTTACTGGATGCCGCTCAGTTTGCGTGTAATAGGGCTGATCACATTTTCTGCGTTGCATCGTATTGTCTGGCTGTGAATGCCTAACGTTTCAACTGAGTCTGTACTGGACAATGATTCTGATTTTTCCAAATGCCGGCACGTTTTGCAGCTCTTGTTTCCACAAGGCTATGAGTTTTCAGCCCTTGTTTGACTTGAGAGTGACTTTGAATTTGCCCTGACTAACATGTCTCTCTATTTTTAGGTCTAAGGAATGCTGCAAGAGGTATGTAAGGAAAGATAATTTCAAACAGTTCAAACGATTCAATGGCTGACCAGTGCTTTTGAAAGATGCGACCTACTTGAAGGCTATCTAGGTGGAACGTTAAGATGAAGTATATTCGTTCCACATTTTATTTCATTTATATATTAGGAGCTCGGCACGGTTTGTTTTCTTGTTTTGTTGTGTTTTGTTTTTTTTGTTTTTTTTTTTTTTTGTATCGCTTCCGCTATTATATCCTTGTCATAGTCCCATTTTTCAGACGTGTGGTTAGCTCTCTGCACCACTCAACAAAGTTGTCTCATCAGAGCAAACTCTCCTGATTCTAAGTGCTTAACTGTATGGTATGTTTTCGGTGCAGTGCATTGGGTGGCAGCTAGACGGAAGAAGCCACTGATTTTTTTTAACTCTGTTTGGAATAAATATGTATGTATGCGACAATTTTATTTTGTGTGTGTAGGTATTTCTTGCCTCTGAAATCAAAGTTATTGACTTAATGAACTATTTCCAGGACTCTGACTAGAAATCTTGTGGTCAATTGTCGTGCCCAGGGCTTCTTAAGATGCCTGTATTCTATCATCATGTGCGGTACTGGTAGAGAGGGCTGTTACTTCTAGTGACAATCATCGTTTTTGGTGATAACGTTCCATTTGATTTTCTTTGTTGCAGCCCCACTTTGTGTATTCACAAACACACACACACACACACACACACACACACACACACATATATATATATATATATATATATATATATATATATATATATATATATATATATATATATATACAAGTTACAAATCGCACGGCAAATAACATAATTACAAAAGCACTGGATCAAAAAAGATCGCGTTGGTCAAAGAAATAAAAGATATGAAATAAAAACTGACAAACAATAATGCAAATCTGGTGTGAAACCAGACCAAGCGCTTTCAGAATCTACTGATTCCTTTTTCAAGGGCACAAAGCCACACAAAAAAGATTACACAAACAAACTCTGAACAAAACACAAAACACAAAAAAGTAAGTATTATGTGAAATCTACATGATATTAGCTGCATATATTTACAAGTGAGATACAATGAAGTAATAAATAAGATGATCAAGGCTTAAGGAGATTGAACATTGCTACTTTTTAGTGCTCGTAAGCCGGAAATGTTTAGAACAAAGGACCTCAATTGATGATGTATGTAAGTAGGCCTGCAATGAAACATATACGCCATCTACAATTGCCTAGTTACATATTTTATCCCGGATCTAATATAATGAATGAAACTCAGAACATCATAATTTGTGAGGTGACGAATTATGTAAAGGAAATTGCACAAAATCCCATAAAGAATAAATTTAAAGATTTAGCTATCATCTGACTAACGTTTGTGTGCTACGAGACGTACGATAGAAAGTGATTATTCAAAGATGTCAAGGTTATCGCGATAGATCCCGAGGATAAATTACATACTATGTACAAAGGAAACAATATTTTGTTTATAATTGATGACTGTGGAAACTTAGATGATGTAAACAAGAAAGACACTAACCTAGCTATATTAGCTCTCAGGGTAGAGATTTGAATATCAGTATGGTTGAACCTTCAAATGAATAACTGTGTAATCAAAGATTTGAGAGACAGTACACGTTCTTTTCTTTAACATATATTGAAAGAGTACACCAATTGGAAACAGATTGAAGTGAAACATA
Source organism: Margaritifera margaritifera (assembly GCA_029931535.1). NCBI lineage: Eukaryota > Metazoa > Mollusca > Bivalvia > Unionida > Margaritiferidae > Margaritifera > Margaritifera margaritifera. Next base: position 2,833,297 of record JAQPZY010001435.1, on the reverse strand, counting down.
TTGATTTGTTTTTGCCTTTAGTCATCAAGTGCATATCGTTATTTGTTATTATATCAAACAAGCTAAATCTGGTGCAGTGTAATAACGTGCTGTGTCGCTTTTGTTGTGTTTCATACATACACTTCAGAATTCTTTGAGGTAGAGGTACATTGTATATTTTCGATTTTTTTACTGGGATACGTCAACCCTTCCATTCCCCAAGATTTTAGTTACATAGTGCATACGATGCGGGTTATTAAAATACAATTTCGCTAGCGTAAACACCCGAGCATGATACAAGGTTCCCTGTGACACTTTTTTACAAAGGAAAAAAAAATGACAGCTTTGGTAGTAAATCCGTGGATGCTACCAGGTCACCTGTGACATTTTTTGTCGAAGTAATATAATTGACATTATTCACAGTAACCCGCACGGGGTCGTCGTAAACACCTGCTGGCGCACACATGCCAAAATTTAGCCAGCGCAGCAGTTACTACGATTTACACTATCAAGGTCGCTACTGGAATTTCCCAGCTAGCGCAGTGATTCTTTTTTTCCATTTCCACCAATACGGTCTGGACCTCCACTATGGCAATGGTTTGATCTTTCATAGACATCGGGTAGAGTTTATTAATAGTATTAAGACTAATTTGTGCTACCGCGAGAAGTTCAGAATAGATACGTATTCGCGAATGTAGCCATGAAATTATTTTACTAGTACTACCACAGATACCGGTTACTACCGATATAGCCCCGAAAACGAATTTGATTGGTGTGCCTACGATAGTTGCTATGCTCACAATTACCGCCACAATAAG